>MQRK01057252.1:0-16659 GCA_001938485.1 Girardia tigrina
ATAATTAAATTAAATTAACAGGAAAATTTGTTTTAGAAATGTGAATTGTTATATTAATAAAATTTTGGTGTTTAAAAAAATGAATTCGGATATAGACGTTGCAACCACTTCTCACAGCCTCAAAGCGTTATTTATCTAAATGACTGTATCACACGAGAGATATTTAACTCTAGTCAATATTGTGGTTTCAAAATCGAGAATATCGCTTTTCAATCGAATTAGAAAACCGGCGATTTGAATTGTGCTCGACCATTCCTTACACTGAATGCACTAGGATAATTAATTATGCTTCAATGCGATACTCAATTATCTTTCCAATCATCGAGGACTAATCATAAAAATATTAAAAGACAAAGTCCAGGAATATTTTATCAGTTTTTTAAAGAATCCCGGTCAGTTTTGTATGAATCATTACTTATTTCTTATTAAATTTTTCACGAAGGAATGAAACATTCATAAACATTCAAAATTCAAAAAGAATAAATTGGTTGATTTATTAGTTTTAATGTTGTATTTTACCAAATAAAGTAAACTTTCTACCCTTTCATGTACTTCAAAAAGGCCCTCATGTTATTTTTCAGTAAAAAATGATTCAAATATTCTCCTAAACAATAATTTAAAGATTGTATAAAGATTGTCTCCGTCCACTTATGGAGAATTATTAATTCTGTCTCTTTCTTTACAATAATTAATAAAAATTCTTTAATATGTTTAATATTTTCCATTTATAGTTTTTAATAAAAAACCGAAGTTCATTTTAAAATAATACATTAATATTTATTATTATTTTATGACAAAACCTGTTTTTTCTCTCAATTTTGTCACTGACATTGTTTCTTTTAGTATTCAATTAATATCCAGCAATTACAATTTTAATGTACAAAAAAATTCTAAATAAAATAATTTCCTTCTAATTAATTCTCTGTGTTCATTGACCGAATAAAAAAACAAAAAAAAATTTGATAAATTTTATTATTTTTTTGTTCAAAATTAAATAATATTGGCTTGCTATTTTTCAGGAGAGTGAAAATCATTAAAAATTTTGTTGCCTGTATTTTTTTTCTTTTCTGCTTGAGGCTTTGGGATAGATCGGACTTGAAAAGTTATTCATCTGTAACTTGAGATATATATTAGATAATTTAATGTCCTTGATTAGAAAAAGCTAACATCAGGCTTTTCGTGCTGCGCCTGCAGGCGTAAAACAGTAATTAATCTCTTACTAGACATTGCATTATAATCGGATTGCAATATTTTATCAAGACAGGCCATTGTAAGGGGTTGAGTCCTTTTGTTGGCATTGTTCAGTAGCATTCATTATCATTAGACGATGTTATATAAAACATGGATTCGTTTACAAATACATTGGACGCATTACTCTAAAACAATATTAATGGGTCCTTTTACAAAATAAATCTTCTAACATAAAAATATTCGATTAATTATAAAAATATTTAAAATTTAATTAAAATAAAAAAATTAATTCTCCGATCTAGTTTATCTATATTATACTATATTATATTATATTATATTATATTATATTATATTTTACTTTTATTTGATATTATTGTTTTTATGACTAATAAAAATTATTCATTAATAACATTCAAAACAGATTTTATATTTTTGGGTTTCTATTTTAAGAGTAATTATAAAAACCTGTACAGCCGAATATGGGATTCTCCGGTGCGAACACCCCCAAAGTAAAGTATTCCGGATCAAATTATTGCAAAGAAGACAGAGGCAAATTGCGATTTGTCAGAATTTTGTTTTTTAACTTCCCCGTAACATTAGAAAACAGCCGTTATGACAACAACTACAACCATTTAAGGTCCTGTAAAAAATATAAATGCACTTACAAATAAAAAACGTGTTGTTTTATAAAATAATTTATTTTCTGTTATAAAATAATTTAAGTGATGCTAAAACGATTTTGTTGTTAATTAATAAATGAAGGCCACAAAATACAGATTAACATTATTTATAAGTATCAAATTTTAGAGTTATAACCATTATATTATAATATTTTACAGTAAACATTTATTACTTTATAAAAATTCAAAACATATTTTGTTCTTTATAAAAATATATCCATTGAAAGAACAACATTCTACAGACCACACTTCAAATGGATAGCCGAATCGCTTTCAAAGGGGTCAGACCCCTTTAAACGACATGAAGTACCGCCCAACTGGAACTGTTAGCGTCTTGGGGGACGAAAATGTTTTCACAGTAGATCAATCATGGAACTAACGTAATAACCATGTCATTCGGTTAGGGGATGATGACATCAGTGATTCTTCCCTGTTTTTTACAAACTGAATGCCACATAATCCCAACAACTTCGAAGCCAAATTGTACTGCAGTGACTGAAGAAGGAGGTTTTCTGGCTTAATTTTTGTTTTTATCAAGACCGTACACTATACGTACGGCTAAGCCCGTCTAAAAGTCCTTAGAGAACAAAGCCATACTTTTTACAACCAAAGTGAAGTGGCTACAATCTTCACTACATATGAATCTTCTTGATTACTCCATATGGGCCCGTTTAGAGAGTGAAGCTTTTCGCGATCGTGACACAAGTGCCTAGGCTCTGAAGAATTCAAGTGTGAAGGTCTGTGTTGTGGGGGCGCCGCACCGTCTTGGTGAAACCTCAAAGGGTCCGATCATCGGCAACGGATCCTGAGACTTAGAGCGGGAACAAAGGTCCGGTAATAATAATAAATTACCGGTGCATGATGGCGTTCGAATATCACAGGGGCTGCCATATTGCGCGTCAAACAATTAGGTGTTTGGCGAGTGTTGCGAATATTTCATCTTTGTCGATGTATATTTGTGGCTCATTCGGAGTGACGCTTGTGCAGATCTGATTCATTTGTATTTGCTCTCGCGCGTTTTAAGAACAAATTCTGACGGCCACGTGGACATTCGCATCTGCGCTGTCACCCAATACTGACATTTCGGATTGTTTCGAATATTTGATTGATTCGCCTTTGTTGTATCGGCGTAATTGGCACGGTGCCTATTCGATATTAATGTAACTGTCGTAGTAAACGAGTTTGCCCTCGATCGTCGTATCATCGAGTAATGTGACCACTGTGGATTTATTGAGTGGAGTTTTCAATATACCGACCACAGAATTCTGTTTACTGTGTTTATCGAACCACGACATCAAACATGTGAATTTGAATTGTAAATGTGTATATTGAGTAATGGTTAAACGAGAAATTAAAATTGCTGTAAATTTTATTGTGATTATATAAACAAAAAATTATTTGCATTCGACCTCTTTTTCAATTTTTACAAATAAAATTATTTCTTTGTTCTCCCATTTTCGGTTCACTTTTCATTTTACATTCTGTTTTATACAAGAATTTTTTTAAAGGAATTTAAGCAAGTGAAAAGGAATTTTGTTGATGAAAATTTTGTTTAATATTAAAATTTGTTAAGAAAAATTTGTTTTAATGTTTTAATGAATTAAAATTTTGAGAGAAATATTTAACTGAGTGGTGGTCTATACAGTCTGAAAGAATCGACCAGAAGTGCTTGTGGTGAGAGTCTGTGCCGCATTCAGGAAACGTCTGGAAATCGTTATGCATGCGGGAGGCAATCATTTTGAATAAATTGTTTTAAACACTTCTTTTCAACCTGAATTTAAAGTTTTATTGCGGTATCTTTTATATTTTTTGAAATATACATGTTTATCTGTTTGGAATGTTTTTTGACAAGACTTTCACAACTCCCGGTATATCCAGGAATATGTGTCCTAATTAATATGAGAGGTCGAGTGACATCTCCAATGTTTTCTCAATAAATACATTAAATTCCTTGAAAGAAATAAAAATTAAATACTAACATCGAAGTTTGAAATTCCCAAAAAGAAAAAATGGAGAATTTCAAACGAAATTCATAATTTAAAATTTGAAAATTAATAGGAATAAATCAAACATGATTAAGTTTAAAGGAGAAAAGTAGAAATAATATTTAAAGAATACCGAAATTGTTTGATTAAGCCCGACTAATATTGCATGAAATATTTCTTTTATATCAATGATGTCTGTTGTTGGAAAAATAAACTTTCTTTTGAAAAAAAAACGGTGCCTCAATTCTGAATTGTTATTTTTTCTTTATTAAAGTGGTTAGTTTTAGGGGAAAAAAATTTCAATTAAATAAATATTTTGATTATGATTAACATTCGATCATCGTGTTTCAGTGAAACCACCGACCGATTTTCGTTGGGAGAGAAGATTGTGGATAAGAGGAATTTTAGTATCTGATAAATCACATTGAGACTTCTGACTTTTGAGTCTCGGATATCTTGGAAACCTTTCCTTAGGATTTCGTTTTTATCATTCTGTTTTTAATGTTAAAAATTTATTTGATCGACTGGTTTTATGATGTTTTGACAAAAAAAGTTTATTTTTACTTGACAGATATTTCAAACATAAAATTCAGCAAAGTTAATTGAAAATTTTATACAAATATTTTATATTATTGTCATTATTAATAATGTTTCGGACATAGGGAGCATCCATTAAGGACGTCCCCTTCTAAGGGGGGGGGAGGGGGTCACCACAAGGAGGACATTTGGGGACAATAAGGAGGGGAGTCCAATTGTTAAAGGGAAATTCCCCAGCAGCGTCTTTCATTAAAATCTAAAGTTAAATTTCAGCTATCGTTTATCTTGTCATTTTTGTAAGATTTTCCGTTAGAAATTGATTTAATACTCAAAACCCCTGTTATCTGAATTCTATTTTCCCAATTCTCTTAGTAGAGTTGCAGCCGCCCACAACCCAACATCCCTTTATTATTAGAATACTGAATTGAAATTCTAAAGCTAGAAATTCAATGTTCTATACATTCTTCTGAATATAAGGGAAATCTGTTTTCGGGGGGATGTCCCCGGGGTGGTGTCTCATAAAAAGGGATATAAAGGGATAAGAGGGGGGAGGGATCAAAATATGCTTATTTTTTATAAGACGTCATTAATGGATACTCCCATATTATATTACAATACATTGAAATTAAATTAAAATCATTACTTAAAGGAAAAAGAAACCGACGTAAAATTTAAAAAAATCTGAAAAGATAAAGATTAACGTCAACTTTCAGTATTAATAAAAAAATCCCATTTTAAAAGCATTAGATAATGTCCCAAATTTGAAAATAATTGTAAATGTAGTGCTCCAGTCAATTTTATTGAAAATAATCTATTTAAAATCGTGATAAAAATATTTTATTTGAAAGGGACACAAAAATTACTATGAAAAAATATCAGTAAAAAATTACAAAAAGAAAAACTTTTTATAGAAATTAATTAGGATTGTGTAACATGTCTAATAATGTTAGCTGTTATCTGATCAATCTCCTCTCCACTAATCTACTTTAAAGATGCTAATGTATTAGACGTAGAAATTAGAGGAAAACGTAACAATATAACTTTTATCATAGTCATTGACATTAAACCAGAAATAATAGGAGGTATTGAATTTCAGAACACGTTCGGAATGTAACTGCGATACAAGAAGAAAGGAAGAGCTGCGTACGAACAATTTTAGCCGGCATGTAATCTAGTAGCTAAGTTTGGACGATTGGTAGAAAATGAGGAACGATTTCAGAGATCCAAGAGTGTAATGCAGATCGCAAATAAATTAAAAGTTATTGAAATAATAAAAAACATCATGGAGTTTTCATGGTGGAAAAATAACATGTTGGATGCAAAACAATGATAAAACATAAGATAAACAAAAGAGGACAGGCCGATAAATTTAAAACCAATCGGGCAACCGATTAATCTGGAATAGAAAATCGATGAGACCATAAAGAACTTGTGTGAAAATAATATTATTAAGAATCGCAATTCTCTTTAGAATACACTGATGATCTGTGTATGGAAAAAGAATGTTAGAATTTGCATTGAAGATACTAGGAGACAGAAAAAACTTCAGTGTATCTAGATGACATTCTGATCTTTTCGAAGTCATTAGAACAACATTATGAAATCCTAGATAGAGTACTAGATCGAATTGGAAGGGCAGGTTTGAGAATCAACTGTTGTCAATATATTATATTTTTCAACATTTTAATAATTATTTTTATGGAATATGATTTAGGCTAAGAACAGATCACAAGGTGATTACATTCATGCTGAAGACTTAAAAACGATAGGCGCACAATTCCAGACAAGGATAAACTACTTATTAAGTATAGATATACAACTAGAATACCAGAAGAGAACCGAACATTCGAACGCAGATATGCTATCGCGAATTTTTTTGCTATGCCTGGAAAACAAGTTGACCAAGAGATTCAAGGTGCTATTATAGCCTTACACTGAAATACAAGTCTGTCAGCAAGAGAAATTGCAGCTCAGTATGGAATTCCCCATCAATCTGTTGCCAATATAATCAAAAGATATGAATCCGAATGCAAAACTTCAATTAAAACAAGATTAGACAGGCCTAAAGCAACCACGCCCCGAGTTGATGCACTAATAAGAAGGCAAGCAGTGAAGAATCCCTTTATTACTTTTGCCCAAATCAAGCGCAATCTGGCAGTGCAGTGCATCAATGTTACTACACGTACAATAAGAAATCGCCTGTGCAAGGAATTCAAAATGCCAGCCCATAAAGCTGTGAAAAAACCAATCATTACAAGTGCAATGACAAAGAAGCGATTACAACTTTGTGAAAAATACAAGAATTATACGATTGAACAGTGGAAAAGGACATGTTCAGTGATGAAAGCTCATTCCAAATCAACAATTGCCCCAATCAGACAGTTCGAAGACTAGTTGGCTCATCACCGGTGAACCCAAGGTACACAAAGAAGACTAGCAAGCATCCAGCTTCTGTCATAGTTTGGGGCTGTTTTTCCCACAATGGCCGAGGGGGTCTTACACTTCTCAATTCAAACCAAAGACTCAATACTGATGGTTATATCAAGATTTTAGAAGAGAAGTTGGCTCATTTTATGTGCGTCCATGGGTGTACAATTTTCCAGCAAGACAATGCCCCTTGCCATTGTTCATAAAAGGCGCTGAAATGGTTTCAGGACAACAACATTGAGCTGCTTGACTGGCCATCCAACAGCCCAGACCTGAATCCAATTGAACATCTGTGGTCAAACATAAAGAGGAAACTCAGTGAGATCGAAATAACATAAGTCAATAAAAAGAGGAAATCAAACGGGTATTTATTTTTTATTTATCATTTTATTTATCATTTTATGCCATATTATCCTGATTAACTTTTAGCTTGATATTTTATCGTTTTTATATAAAAGTGTATTCATTCAATGATTTCTCTCTTCTGATTGAAATTAAAAAATCATGGTATTAATTCTTTACTTAAATAATAGATAAAATATACGTTTATAAGGTTGTATTAAAAAAATGGGTTGAAAAACTGTTTTTAGTAATATATTTTCACTAAAAATCGCAAAAAAATGCACTGTCAAAAGACTTTTTTCCAGCACTGTATATGAAAAAATCGATTTTTGAGCACTTTTTTAAGAATTTCAGAAATGTTCGAAAACATTGATTTATCGGCACTTTTTTTTCGAAAATGTTGATGTGGAATCAAAAAAAATATATTTTTTTCAAAAATCACTTTACTTAAAAAATTATTTCTTGAAAATATTATAAATTTTAATCCGTTTCTTATTTATTTTAAAATTCTTATTTTAAAACTTTTGTTAATTATTTTACTATTAAAATATATCAATTATTATTTATGTAAACATTTTTTTGGTTTTATATAATTATTTAATTTTTGTTTGTTAAAAAAAAATCATTTTAAGCATTTTTTAATTTTAAAACTAAAAAATTTTGAAAATTTAACTAGCTCCTCCTACTTGCGCTGATGGTTAAACCTCCAACATAGATTAAAACTTTAAACCTTATATGATAAAAGACTTTTACTTTAAAAATAAATCAAATCAAATCATAATTTTTAAACGTAATTTAGCAAAATAGTGAAAAAAATATTTTAAAATTTAAATTATTATTATTAATAATATTATTTTACATGACTTAACTAATCACAGAGTCTTAAAGTTTCGATTTCATTTTTGACTTAGATTTTACAAGCTTGGTTGATATGAAAATAAGAATAATTTTCAAAATTTGATACAATATTTTACCTCTAAAACGCAACTGAATCGATATTCTTATCCTAAAATAAGTTGAGAATATCTCATCATATTTTGAGTTGTTTATTTCCTAAATATTGCATTACAAGTGCGTCAGCTTCCCAGCTCTGTTGACTTGTTCGTCCCGAAAATCGATCAAGTGGGATAAATGATAGCACCGGCGAGTTTAAATAGCCATATCAATTGACAAATAAATTTTCAATAAATTTGAAACAATATTTGCATTATTAAAAATTTGAATATTAATTAAATTTTATAGTTTTTTTTATAAAAGAAAAACATTTATATTGAAAACTTTTAATTTTTAAATAAATAATTTATATTTTTGAAAAATAATTTCGTTAAAGCTTATTGATTATTAGACATGATTGATTTTCTGAAGTTTTATTCTTCATCATCAATAATTATAATTTAATTTGTAAAATATTTGAATATTAGTTTTAATAGAAGTTTTTTTTTTAAATTCATATTTACTATTTGAAAATATCATTGAGTATTAATGATAAAGTCTTTTAAGAAGAGTAGTTGCAAGAATATAGGTAATGTCAAAGTGGTTTTAATGTAATACAAAATTCAAAACTTACTCTCAAATAAATCAAAAACGAATTGTAGATAGTAAGCTCACCTGGCTTATAAATTTAATTATTACGGATGTAAAACTTGTACATTGAAGAGACAAATTGTTATCTCAAAACCAGATTAGTCATCATGTACAATTGAGTCGATCAAGTAAAGTTCTTGCTAATTGGTTACATTGTAAGAATAGAATCTCTTCTGATTCAAAGGATGAGTTTTCTGTTTCACAGAAATTCTTTCATTTACATTATGAGTGGCAGTTTTGTGAATAAATTATCTGATCAGACAAGATAATCCTTTAATTAATATTCGAAATTTAATTAAATAGAAAAATGTTACTATAAGTAAGGCCGTTTCAAATCTTAAATCGTTAAGTAAATTATAAAAAAAATTGTATTTAATATCCAATGATATATTGAAATAATATAATTAGATTTTAAAAATCTTTCATTAAAACTATTAAACTAATATTTTACAAATTAAATTATAATTGCTGATGATGGAGTATAAAACATCGAAAAATCAACAATGTCCTATAATCAATTTCTTTATCGAAATGATGTTTTTTTCAAAAATAACAAATTAGGGTTCACAAGACTCAAAATAATTAAATATTGCAAAGGTTTTCCATCTTTCAATACAATTCATTACCGTGTATATTCTCCGCTCTCAGTTTTTTAATTAATTATTATTAATTAATATGTATTTTTAGTAAATCACATGTAAATTTAGAAAGTGGAATGAACTTTACTAAAGTGTTAAAGTACCATCTATGTAATGGTTTTGCAATTGTCAATCCACCACCATTTATGTGGGCCCCCAATCTCTTTAAATGATATTAAGTCTCTAGGCTCTCTAGAGGATCCAACCAAACTAAAGAGTATCTAGCAGCCCATGATAGGCCTGATACTGGGTCGGATTGCTTCCGTTTCCGAGATCTTTTCTGCTTCCACGTAAAAAGCAACCATCCAAGGATTGTAATTCCATGGTTCTGCGTGCTTTTGGCTGTATTTGTGGACTTTAAACAGCAGCGAAAGAGATATCTGAACTCTCCTCTCACAGATAAATCTGTAATAATAAAATCATGTGTGTTTCTTCGGTATCGATCATTTCTTTCTATCACCGTCGACATAGTCTGGGGTTCCGTTACTAAATGACTTTAAGTTTCTTGAATATCTTTGGTATTTTAATCCGCTTCTTCAATTGCGTTACTGGTCTAATTTTTATTCGATGAGTTTCTGACAATATCGGCTCCGATTAGTTTGTGATCCTTATTAAGGTGTCTCGTTTGCCACTCGTTTGTTTTTTAAGTCTTTTTTCAGCAAGTAGATTTGAAAAGTTGTGTATCTTTTTCGGCATTCGTCGCTGTTGTCCTTCATGTAAGTGTTGAATTTGCAATAACTTCTTAGTATTTTTTGACTTGTCTATTGAGCTCCTTTTCTCAACAAAATCCTTTTAACGACACTCTTGAACAGGATAGAAACTTCACTCTCTCCTTGATTAGTTTTGGTACAGCTGCTATTGTTCAATAGACCCGGCCTAATCTGATTAGAGAGTTCACATAACATCGCACAATGTACGAATGATATATTTCAGGAAGTTGTCGTAGATCACTTAATACCTGCAAAGTCATAGTATATTCACTCGGATGCATTTGGTGATGCAGTGCTTCTGTCCCCCACTGATCTCCTTCCCCATTCGCATCGTCACTTTTCAAATTCGATTCATCAACTCAAATTCTTTTCTTTTTTTTCAATCTAACAGAGGAATGCAAGACGTCTGCAAACGATAATGTCCATTTGTAGCAGAAGTATCATTTCTATATTTCATATATGAATCTGTTCTAATTTCATCACCTATATATTTATTTTGCCTCTCTTCGTAATAAGATACGAACTGGCGTGCTAGCGCCAAATCTTTCATCCAGAAGCTGAAAGCATAATCAGACCAGAAATAAATAATGATGTTTCAATAACATTGAAAATCTAATATACTAGATATTAATGTGAATGTGTCAAAAAAATTTATTGATAGATGTTTGAATAACTTAAATTAAACATGTAAAAAATAGAGTTAGTCCCATAACACAGAAATGTATCGAAAAGCACCTTAAAAGGTTTGAATATTGCACGCAATTTCTAACTTGGACGATTAAAAGGTTATATTTTTGGATGAATTTGGAGTAATTTGCTCAAATCGGTAAAAATGTGTCAATGCGTTCATAGATTAACCCCACAGAAAAATGTTACTATAATTAGATCTAAAAACTTTTCCACTTTAGGAACAATATGTAAAACGCACTTAAGAAATTTTAAAATGAAAGAAACTGCCTATAATCGTGAGGCTTTCATGTTTTATCTGAATGAATTCATGACATTGATGCTGGAAAATAAAATGAATAATTTTAAAATCATCATGAATAACTGCAGTATCCATAAAGAACCGGAAAAAAATGATTCGGTTGCAAATATGGTTATGAGATTATCTATTTGCAACCATACAACCCACAGTTAAACCCAATTTAAGAGGTTTACTCTAAATAGAATAATGTAAATAAAATAGCAATCCCACTAATAGTGAGAAATTAATGGCTGTGATAAAACAAAGCTCTAATTTTATATCTGGAAATGATATAAAAATATATTCACATATTTTGCATATATAAAAAATTATTTTCAACATATGCACGAATTCGTAGTTAAAGAAATAAGAAGAGAATAATTTTAAGGAAAACTTTGTAATAAATCTAGAAAATTCATGTGTAAATTCATATCTAATTCATATGTTTAATTTTTATGTAATATATTGTCTGTAATCCAACTCTTAATTTTTGAAAATTTTTGTTTTTCAATTTTTTTAAAGATTTTGATTAATTTATTTGAATACCGGATTAAATTATTTGCACACAAGATTAAATGAATTGTTTATCGGATGAAATTAGGCGGGAAATCAATAAGTTCTTGATTTTTTGAATGAAAGATAATTTTGTAGGTAAAATACCACTTTGTTTCTCACGGTCTCCATGTGAGATCAATACATTTCGTCTGATTTTCCGATTCCTTGCATATAATAAGATTCCTAGACCCTCAAATAGGCGTTATTTTGTGCGATAGTTGCATTGTTGGAGCCAAATTTCTTTCCGACTAACCATTTCTTCAGGTCTGAATATTGTTGGATATTACAAATCTTTAACTTTAAATATTATTTTTTAAATACAAATCTTTATTCTTTAAACTGAAATCTTTAATCTGAAATCTGACTCCAATTAATCAGATAGGACTTCCAACATAAATATATAAATGAATGAACATAAAATTCTTTTTCCAAATACTTTATTTTTCAATAACACAAAATAGCACACAGCTTTATATTGTTCAATTCAATAGTGTCAACAGACGTATTCACAAAACGGGTATTCGAGTTTATCAGATCACAGCTTGTTTATTTTCAAACTCTAAATCTTCTAAACGAACGATAACCGTAACAATTGAAAGTTATAAAGATCTATTTCTCCTATACAGGATACTATTGATCATTACTTTCAATAGAGTAATATTAATCGAATAAATAAAAAAAATGAAATTAAACTTTATGATTCTTACTTCTTGTAGTTTTAAATTAGAAATTTTTTGGGCAAACTAAACTAAATTTGCTGTTGTTTTTATAGTGTTTTTCATCGGCCTTGACAATTGATAGAATAAAACAAAGACTAAAATATTTTAATTTTCAATTCCAAATTTTGATAAACTAAATATTATTTTGCTTGAAATTAATAATTTTATCAAAAGAATTATTTTAAATTTTTTCCTGCATAAAATTTTGTCAAAAGTGTTTCATAAGTATTTTCGAAACCCTAACAATATAACAAATACTTTTATATACAAATACAAATCTGGAAAATTTAGTAAATGAAAATTTGACATTGCCACTACACATGTGTTTGTCAATGCATTGTCTTGATGAAAGACGACTTTCTTAATGGCCATATGCGGTCGTTTTTACTTTCAAATATGGTTGAATAGGTCTAATAAGTTCACATAGTATTCACCGTTGATTTTTATCTCTTTCGAAGGTAATTAATGCAGATTTTTCCGTGTACATACAAAAAAAATGTTGTCACTACCATGTTGGTGAAAAAAACTACCTTGGCCTTCTTTGGAGCCGGTTCGGCACGAGAGGTCCACAGCTTTGATTGTTGCTTGGTTTACAGTGAATTGTAGTGGATCCCTGTTTCGTCCATCGTTATGAAACACCGCAAAGGTTTGTTCAGATTGCGATTGAACAACGAGAAACACTCCTTCGAAATTATTACGCGATTTAGTTTATTGTCTATTGTCATCAACCCATGAACCCATCTTGCAGATAGCTTTTTCCAAACCCAAATGATCATTCAAAATCAAAATTACTGAGCCATGTCATATGCCTGTGACTTCTAGAATCTCATATACTTTCAATCTCCGATTGGTAAACACCATATCGTGGGTTTCTTCATTCGTTTCGGGTGTAATGACCCCAATTTTGGGTCCCGAACGTTAAGCATCCCTTGTACTTGTGATACCACAATGAAATTCAGAAAACCCGCATTTTTACCATTAAAACTGATAATGCAGAGTCCTCGTAGTATTTATCAAGCTTGATGGTTTTTCTCCTCAAAAAATAATGCTTTATGTCAACAAAAAAATCATTTTTTCAATTTTCGCAAATATTCACGTGGTTGAATGCTCTAAGCGGCTGTCAAGCACAAATTAAATGACACAGCTAAAATTTGAGCAGTTGTCTAGTGACCGAATGTAGTTGATGTAAACAGTGTTGCCATTTTAGTTACAAGACGCGAAATTCAAAAATCACGTACTTATTGACCCGCCCACGTATAGCAACTTTAAATTGGAAATATATTGAAAGATATATTGCAAACTAGCAACTGGAGGTCAATATATGCCTTCATTATATGACTGATATGGATTCTTAAAGGCTTTTGTCAGTTCAAAGCAGATTCACGGTTACTTGTCATGATAATTACCGTTTCAAGATTATTTACTAATTGTAATTAAAGCCTCTTTTATATATTATTTTATATTATACAACGAGGTATACGTTCATTTATTATATACACATAATTGAGTAAAGGAAATTATTCATTGCTGAGAACTCAGTTCTATTTTCTTTAAAATGAATTTTAGTGTTTTTTTTATATTTGATGAAAAATCATTTAACAATAATATTAAAAAACATTAATTTTAAAGTTTTATAATTCAATAAATTTCGTTTTAATTAATTGCTTCGTAATTATATGAAAATCTATTCTGTTTTTCTCATAATAATTGACTATTTAAAATCTCCTCAAGTTAGTGTTTCTTAAAATTTTTATTAACCACAACCAGGAAAATCACTCAGATACATCATTACTAGCTTCCGGCCTGTAGGTAAGCAAGCTTAGAACAACTGTGTAGAAATGTAAGTGTCAAATAGGTCTTCCCTTTACAACGACTCAGTGAGTTAAAGGGATCGTTGAAACTGCGGGTATTATTGCTTAATTAATGACTTAACATTTTTTAATTATTTTGGCTACAGTTATAATTTATTTAAAGGAAAAATAATGTCATAAAAATATTAATTTAATTATGTTAAGAAAAAAACATAACTACATATTTAGATGATATACATATCCATACAATTATATATTGATATTATATCTATTTATATATTCAAGAAATAAATCAATCAAAACTAAAATTTATTTAAAAAATAATAAATAATTAAAAAATTAATCTTTATTATTAAAAATATTTATTAAAAAATACTTAAAAACGTTTGAGAGATAAGAAATCGGTTTCTGTTAAAATGGAAGGGAGAATTTGAATAGAATTAGATCAAAATGAGTAAAATGAAGAAAACGATCCAACATTTCCAAAGGTGCTCTACGATTAAACTTGTGTCTTGAAAGAGATAAAAAAATCATTATTTTTATCGATTAAAATTTTCAAATATCGTTCTGAGCAAAGGTAAAAGAAAATCTAAGAAATATCATATAATAAATGAGGTCTATTTCTTTTTCTCTCAATAATAACGAAGATGCGTTTAATGATGAATCAAACAAAGCGTTGCATCGGAATCTCCATATTCCCATTGTGGAGTTGTCAACTTTTGACAAGTCTTCCTCTGATAAAAGGTAAAAATAATTGGTTGATAAGTCGCACAGGCTAAGTTTTCACGAATTTCCGGCTTTTGAAAATCCATAGGCTTATTTGGTCAGTTGGAATGGCTCAGAGAAAGAGAAAGAGAGAGAAAAGAATGAGTGGTCGTTTATTCTTCATAAGAAGTTGAATATTTTTTTAATTAAACGTAATTGACTCAACAAAAAAAACAAACTCTCATCTCTCATGCATTGAACATACAAAAAAAACTTAGACAAACACTCATGATTTACTTGTTTCTTTTCTCCAACATTCGAATGTATAATAATTACTAATGATAAAAATGCATTAGAAGTATCAATAACAAGAAAAGAATAGTTATCAAAATATTAATAAATTTTTAATACAAGATTCGTAAATAACTTCAAAAAAATAATGACAATATTTCTGAGATTATAATAATAATAATTACGAGTGAGAATTAAAATTAATTATTAATAAAGTATAAAAATTATTAAGATTTAATTCAAATTCAATTCAATCGATCAAGTAAAACATGTTTCCTTTTTCCTTTCGATTAAAATAATCAAAGGTGAATGTTCGGGATTCAATTATTTTACTTATTGTTATTACAAATTAATTGATTAATTGAATGGATCCTGCGCTTTCCTCATTTGCCTTTAAAAAAACTGAGAAAAAAACTTTTTTTTGTGATTCTGATTGTGTTTTTATGTAAAAATGAATTTGTGGGTTTATGTGAAAAGATTAGAAAAACTAATATTATTCAAATTATTTTTTATTGAGAAATTAATTGGATTATGTGAAAAAAATGAATTTGTTTTATTAGATTAAATGAGATTAAAGATGAAAATTTGAAAATAAAATCGATTAATTTGCCTCATTTTTTTCTTTTGGAGATTTTGATTTCGACAAATTGATATTAACAAGAAATATTAATTCGAGTTGCCTTATCTGTTATTAAATTGGCTTCGAGGTGGTGCTGAAGAAATGCAATTGTCGGCCCTCGAACAACTGTGTCTGGCACTCTTGCAATACGAGACATTTTTGTGTCAAGATTTCGATATTTCATTTTCGCTTCCTCACGAAATGATCAGTTGATTGGTCAATGCCAAAGAATCATTAATTGCCATTTGTATGAGATTGGAGAATCCCAATATAAATAATCTAATTAGTCGGATCAAATTAAAATGGGCCCAGCACATCGAGAAAGGTTCCCTGAGCAACCCTGTTACCTCCGCCTGATTCGATAATCGGCAAGAGTATTGAAAAAATTAACCCAATAGTAAAGAAACCAAGATAACGAGTTACATTTATTAGAAGATCGCGACAATTTAAAATTTTAATTTGTTAGGAAACCGGATTAGATAATACATTTAGTTGAGAAATTTGGTTGGACAACGTTCGAGTTTGAGTGAAACGTCTTCCACTGTATCCATTTCATTGAAATAATCCTTCAATTGACATTCAATCAGTGTTTTTCAAAACTAGCATAGCAAAGGAAAAGTAAATTTTAAATATTTTATTCTGACATACAATAAGACGTCAATAATCTCCAAAGAACCTTTTTGTACACCAAATCTATAAGGAATAATCCACAACATCTAATAAAAGTCAAACAAATTCTTGTAAAATCCATATTTTAAACTTCTTTTTTCCATTCTTTCAACAAGACGACGCGTTTCGAGATAACAAAAATCCCATCATCAGGTCACAAAATGTACCAAGCAGGTACACTATATGGAAACTTGCCGAAAATAAATAAAATTTATCCAATAAATTATTG
>MQRK01057277.1:0-15962 GCA_001938485.1 Girardia tigrina
TAATTATAAAATAATTAATAATTTAATTAAAGAAATTATTAATTATTATTTTATTTTGAAATCTAATTAAAAGACTCTAAAAAAGATAGAAAGAAACCAAAAAAAAACAAAATTAAAAATTTCTTTGTAAAACTAGAAGTTCTTCTTTTAAAAAACGAATAACGGTTATTTATTTATTTTATTTTGTTTTATTTTATTTTTTTAACAGTTTATTGGTAATTAAATGGAAAAGTTATTTCAATTTGTTTCATTAATTATATAATTACCATAGTTTGTCAAATGTTGTAAAATCTGATATCTGTGACCAAGAAATATCTTGGAAGGAAAGTTTTAACATCTTTTTTAGTTGGGAATATTTCATCTCGATAAGAAAGCTTCAAAGCTCTAAAAAGGTAGTAATCGGAGGTACTTTGTCGGGGAAAATGGATGATGGGATAGAGTCTCTCATTCTAGATACTGAAATTTTTATTGGGTTCGTTTAGCTGAACGAGACCTGGCATTTTTGGGCTTTAGAATGATCAGATTTATTTATTGTCTGTGATTTCGCATTTTAGATGATTCATTTATTAATAATTACGTTCTACGTTAATAGTTTGGCCAGATTCTAGCAATTGAAAATGTACTACTCAAGTAGAATCCTAAAATCAAACAAAAACACTTTCTCTTTCGTCAGACCCGGTTTGAGTGAGGGTTTTACAAGTTGATTGATGAAGAATCATTATCAAGATCGTTTCATTTTATCCACCAGAATACTTCTGTTAAAAGACAATTATTTCTTTGACTATTTAGTAACTAAATACAAATTGTTCATTTATGTTTGAAATAATTATCTTCAAGACACGTAGAACTGATATATCTTCTCTATACACTTTTCCAATTTTATGAAGATGTCTTATTACTACGGATATAGAATCTCCAAGACTATTTGCTATTTCTAGGACACTGTTAATGTATCATCAGATTCTACTAGATCTTTAACATAATCTTTTTAACTGTAATCTTTAACGTTGATCAAACTTCTTTTAGTCAAAATTCCGATCGAAAATAAAATGACATAACAAAAAAAAGAAAATCAAACATCAAAATATCACAATAATCCAAAATTAATAAAGCAATATTATACCGGAGTTTTCTGGCAGGGTATATTATCGGAAAATTGAGGTTCCAAGGAACCAAGTTGTCTTGCAAATAAACGCACATGGTGTATAATCGGAAAACAGTAATGATTAATTAATTCTTTAAGTTTTACACCTTTTAAATTTTTCAATAATTCTTTAAGAAAATTCTCGATAATGGCAATTAAAATTTATAAATAATTTTTTAATGTTCAGAAAATTATAAAAACAGTCCACGGTCATCTTAAAAATGGTATTTTCAATTTCTGTGACACTGATTGAAAACAGAAATATAAATAAAAATAAACGCCCATGGACGTATTCTCAATAACTCCGGTATTTATTTAAACCACTTAAAATATAGAGAATATATTGATAACCCATAATTGAATAAACGTTTTTTTATTATTATAAATTTTATATTTTAAATGAACAGTTAAAAAAATTATAGAATTGTGCCATAATATTACATGAACTAATTTTAAAAAACTATTATTTATAGTTTAAAATGGATATAACTATTGCAAAAGTAACTAAGTAAAAGTGGCTCAACAGCAGTCACTCAGGATTCAATAAAATAAAATAATTTAATCGAGGGTTGCGTCGTAGTCTACAATCTCAAATTATAGTCCAACAACCAAGCATATGGAATCTAGTAGCGCAATCAAATGTGAGTAAAGTAACCATTTGCATACCGTTAGGAAAAAGAAGTAGTCAAACCTCTTTATTTACCAAACCTCTATAATTTACCATTATTTAAAAAAAATCTTTTCTGATATAGTAAATTTTTATATTAAATTTGACTTCTAAAATTTAATTTGTTTTTAAAATTTGTTTTTATTTTTGATAAAATTGTATAAATATTATTTTTATAGGTTTCCATAGAGAAGAAAAATTCATCTTAAATTTATTAACAATTGATATTAATTTTAGAATAGAACAAAAATTGAGACGTTTTTATTCGACGAACAAATGTCTAAAAAATTCAAAAAAAATAACTGATTATTTTAAATAAATCTTATTTGGATTTTAAATAAAGATTATTTAGATTTCTTCGTTTTCTTTTTGTACTCTTATAATATATTATTAAGTTAAAAATAAAGATGATATTAAATTTGGATAATTGTCAATTTCAACAAAATATATGAAAATTATACTTTTACCAAACAATTCAATGTATATTACATAACCCCTAATGGCTTTGAAGATTGCAGAGTAATTAAGTGTTTGGTTCTGGAGAAAATTAAATCCGCTGTAATAATGCAGTTGCTGAATGAGGTATTTAGGAATGAGCCATTCCTGTTGATCTACAACTTACAAATGAATTAAAAAAATTAAGTTTTGTTGAGGAAAGGAATGTAAGTCTACAAGATATAGGAGAACATTGAAAAAAACTGAATAATATCTTGCGAAATAAACTAAAATCTTCAAAGGAACAAATTAAAAATGTCTTAGACGTCAGCTTTTGAAAAATGCATAACGTGCTTCATTCCCAATGAGTAAGAAAGTAATGCTCGGGTTTTGAGCCTTACTTTCTCAAGTTAGATTTGTGTAGGAAACGGCTTCATTGCTGTCACGAGAACCTCAACATTCATGCTGAAATTGGTTTTTGATTCCTGGATTGTATAGTGAAGGTGGTTGATACACTAATATCCCTCTACATCAAAGGAAAGAATGAAAACTCCATGGAGAAGGGAACTCTTGGATATTACGGAGTGGATTCTCTCAGTAGTAAAAGATAATTATGTAGCGTGGCCACAGGTTTTTAAAATTTTTCGGGGACATTTCTACAAAAATCTGGGACTAATTTTTATTGTTTTAAAAAGCCGTAAAATATACACTTTTTTCTTTATTAGTTAAAATTTATGCTACCTTTTCCTCAATATCATAACTTTTGATTAATCAAAATTGATCAAAATGACCATACAAGATACATATACTTAATATACTTATGATACGAAGCTTAATTAATTTACTTATCGATCAAAATTTACATATATTAATTAATTTAACTTGAGCAGGTTGAAACAGAATAAAAATTTAAAATAAGATTGTTGGCGCTGATTTTACAAAAATACGCTACAAAAAGCATATTGCTTATTAATATTAATAAATCATTATTTAAATTAAATAGCACTATTATTTATAAAAAGTAAATTTTTTTCAAATTTTTAAAAAAAATTGAACATCGGGGACAAATCGTGTTTTGGGGGACCGGGGACAAATGTTGAAAATCGGGGACTGTCCCCGGAAATTCCTAATCAATAAGTTTAATTAATTCCAAAATCAATAGCGAATACTATAAATATGTTATAGAAGTTGGTAACAAGGCGAAGTGACTTTGTAGAACTCTTTCATCCATGGCTCTTGCTCAAAGCAATTTATTCCTGTTCTAAAAAGAAAAAATAATGCATGGAATGAAATAATTCAATAACTATTGTTCTACATAATATTTATCTGCTGACTCAATGAACGAGTAACTCAACCAATGTATTACGGAATCAACAACAATTTTTACTATAGATTCAAAAGCAATTGCAATTTGGTATTACCTTACAACAATGCTATAAACTGAATCTGTAACGATTAAAAGTAATGCAGTGCTGCAGTAATCCAACTGACAATCATCAAATAAAGAGAATCACATCACCCAAAGTTATTAAATAGAGATATAGTTGGTAGAAGTAAAGTTATCATAGCATGTAATAGAACGCCTCCAAAAGAAAAGTTCAGATGACTACTAAAAAGAGCTTGTTGAAACAAAAGAATTTGCAGAAAAGACGTAGTCATTATATATTTTCTTGGCATTTGGTCATATGTATTCCACGGGATATAGGAAGTTGAAAATGCAGAGTGCGACGAGGCAAACAAAATATCGAAGAGGAGATTAACTAAGCCGACAGGAAAGAAGCAAACTATATATTCTCTCATCCAACAGAGTATTACTACATGTTCCATTCCTAAATATCATTTGAGTTTTTTGTTGTTAAAAAAATATTTCTTGAATTTATTTAATAATAATTTATTTCTTATTTATTTATTTTATTATATTTAATATCTGTTTTAATATTATATTATAAAAATATTGTACTATCAAATGTTAGAGAAAATATTACAAAATAGTACAATAGTAATGATAATAATAAAAACAATGATTTATTATTTAAAATACTTGTTAATTAATAAAACTATTTTTTTAATATTTTATCATAAAAAATATTTTATTTATTTTGTTTAATTAGTTTTCATTATTTTATATTTTTCAATCTTATCAATCTTTTTCCTTCCTCTCTCAATTGCTCTTTTCTGTAATTTACATTGTATAATTAGTGAAATCAAAACGATTTCTTTCAATAAAGAAGTTAATAAAAAGAATAATTAATTAATCGATTAATTAAATTAAAGGAAATTAAGTGTTTTCTTAATTATGGTTTGTTTTATGGTTTCTAATTAAAACAGGATTTGCTTTCATGCGAGAATTGAATATCAAAGCGGCTATCAATGAAAAACTGGTTCGATATCTAAATTTTTTGGATAAAGGTTTCTTTTATAATTGATACATTATTTTATATTTTTATTTCAAAATACAGATGAAAAAAACGTTACAGATCAAAATTGGATCGGTCTGTCACCAAATGGAACATTTCTATACGGACTTGCTCTCAAGCAACATGTTCAGAAACAACCTTACAAATTCTGGTAAAACAACTTTATTTATATTTTCATTTATATTTTATATTTTTAAAAATTTCGTTTTTTCATTTTTAAAAATATTCTCATTTCATATAGGATTTTTGAACTAATTTCATTAAATTAAAATTTAATTCTTCGTGTGGGTTATCATATGGATATTGTAACCCTTAGTTCATCGTCGGTAATTTCGAGTAGGAAAGGAAACTTGTGCAGTAATGTCCACTTAATGACTTGGTTCACTGTTTCTATATTTGATTTTATTCTTATATCTTAACAATTATTATAAAAAGAAAAAATATATAAAAAAATAATCCAGTCACAAAGTGGGTAATACTACCCAAAATGTAAAAAAAGAGATTTAAACCATTAAAAATTTAGAATAAAATTTTATTTCGAATTTTGTTGTAAAAACTGTTTAATAAATTTTATTTTTTTTTATTTCAATAATTTTAATGAAAATAATAGTTTTACAAATTAAATTGTTTATGTTCTTTATAACATAAATGTTTCTGAATTTTAAATATATTTATATCTATATTTGTTATATTTATAATTCAAACGTTATGCCTTCTAAAATGTTATTACCGTATTTTCGCGCATATAAGACGCGTCTTATATGCGTTTTTACATACACCACAGGCCATCTGCGTCTTATAAACGTGGGCGTCTTATCTAATTCAAATATTACAGAGTACAAGAAGAGTTTATATTATAAGAATTAATACAATAATTTGTATCTTTCTGCATGCAGGAACGTCACAGTAGAAGTGAATATTTCGATATTTTTTATTAATAGTTTATTTGATAATATAGCTTTAATTTACGCCAGACAAAGATGATCTACCTCCATTTGCGAATCTCTCTGAAAAGAAACGATTTTTCGGTTGATTGTAAGATTAATTCTTATCGTCGTAGCTGACATCGAATCCATTAAAGCTCTCGTTGTCATGAATCTCGTCGGAATCTGAAGCAACAGAGTCGTTATCATCCTCATCCTCACCATCGCTTTCATCTGCATCATGTAGTATTCCGCATTTTCGGAATCCATTCACAATTGTTTGTGTGTTAACTTTTCCCCACGCAGTTATAACACATTTCCATACTTCAGCATACGTTGCACGTCGCTGACGACCGTACATTGTACATGAATGTTGTCCACTCATCATCCACTTATCCCATATTTCACGGACATAGGCCTTGAAAGGGTGATTTACTGACACATCAAGAGGTTGAAGTAACTTGGAAAGGCCACCGGGTATCATGGCTAAATGAGCTCTTGTCTGGTTGATGTATCGTTGTATGCTGGATTCTTTATGTGCTGCCATCGAATCGAATATCAAAAGAGACCTTGTCTTAAAGAATGCCCCGGGTCTCGTGCGAAAGCACTTGTCTGTCCACTTCTGCATCAACTCTGCATTCATCCACCCTTTATTATTGCAGACCACAACTGCTCTTTCAGGTAATGATTCTCTTGGCATTGAAACTCTTTTAAATATCAACATTGGTTTAAGTTTGATACCTGATGCCGTGCAGGCCAAAACTACTGTAAATTCGTTCTTTCGTACCATGTTGTTTAAACTGTTATTGTCTTTTCTCCTTTCTCTGCAATGGTTTTACTTGGTGCTACATCGAACGTCATTGGAACCCCGTCCATATTGATGATATCTGCATTCGTCAGGCTCATTTCGGAAATTTCGCTGCGGATGAAAGTGTTGAAGCTTGAAAGTTTTTGCTCCCAATCGTCAGGCAACTTCTGGCCAACAGTTGTGCATGCACGAACCACGAGTTGGTTTTGCTTCATGAACTTGTAGACCCAGTTGACACATCCACCAGTGAAATCTTCAATCTTCATTTCCGATGCCATCACCTTAGCTTTTAGTTTGATAGCAACACTTGACACAGCACGATTGTTGTTACATTGTGCTCTCACCCAGGTTGCTAAATTTTCTTCCAAATTGGGCCATTTCGCTGTGTTTCTTCGCTTGCATCGTTTTCTTGGATTCATTGCCTGTAGTTCATCTTCTTCTTTCCTCCAATCTTGAATATTCTTCTCGCTGCAGTTGAACTATCTACATGCCGCTCTATTGCCTTTCTCTTTGGCAAACTTTATCGCAATTAATTTAAAATCGACTGTATTTGACTTTCTCTTTGACATGATTTGGTAGATTTAATAAAAGGGTTTGTATAAATATGAAAAATTTGGGTATCTTATATAATATAAAGTAGGAGGCATGTATAGTTGCTGGTATTCACTGCAACGTAGTTGTAATAATTACTCAAATGTCATTTATTGCATCATTTATCCTACTTGTGTGTGAGTGTACAGCAAAGAAATTGTTGACAGTCAGTCTTATCTTGGGTGCATCTTCTCTTCGCGTGCGTCTAATCCATAACAATTTTTACCAATTTACAGAAAATACACATCTTATACATAGGTGCGTCTTACAATCGAGTGCGTCTTATATTCGCGAAAATACAGTAGTTAAATGTTATTTAATTTTGGTATGTTTCGTACAGTCAGTAGCGTCGCTAGGCGGGGGAGGACCGCACCGGGTGACAATCTCAGAGGGTGTCACCAAAGGAAAACTACATCGCTGAAATAATCCTGTATAAATAACCCGACTTTAAACTAAGGTTAACTAAAAACACACGTTATTCGGAGTCCGTGATGTCAGTTTCCAGTTTATAAATATTATTACGTCATTTCATGTTGATTTGACTTTACCAGTAATTTTATGCTAAGATAAAGTGACGCACACGTTGTTGACTTGTTGTGAAATCATTCAAACAATGCCGGTACATAGCTGCTGTAGATACCCTACAAAAATGGGATTGGGCTCCACTGCCTCCACACTATATATCTTATATTATAAATTGAATAAATATCTATAACTTAACGTTGTTAAAGTTCTTTAATACTTGTGCACTCTGACGGCTGACTTCAGTGACTGTGAACTTGTTTTTTTGTTCTTGTTATTTTGTTACTTTGACTTATTACATGGCGAATAAATCTGGATGGTTGACACCGTGACTTTACCGCACTGGGTGACACCAACCCTAGCGAAACCACTGCGTACAGCGTGCTAGTTTAGTACATGGTGTAGATTGACCTGATGATGAGACTGTTTTCTCAAAACGTGTCGTCTTACTTTTATCCCTTATATACCCTTATATTAATAATTAATAAGTTATAATTACATAATTATTAAAAAAAATAAATATTAAATAAAAAAATAACAATTTAAATTATAAATATTTTGGATATAAATAACAAGTAATAATCATTTTTGATGAGTCATATGACTCAATGGATTGATTGGCGCATGTGTGGGAGAGAATGAAATGACTTACTTCAATTGGTTGACTAATCAGAGTGAGCTTTGGAACTAAAGTTAATTTTTAAATCACTTTAAATGATTTGGAACAATTTCATGAATTTTATGATTTATTTTTCACAATCAAAATTTTATCACGAATTGATATTTTTTATATACTGTTTGAAGAAACGAATTGATATTTTTCAGCGACATCTTTTATGAAATTTGAATTACAATTATTGTACAATTGCAGATTTATTTTAAGACGAATCTTTTTAATATTTGAGATGATATATTGCGAATTTCTGAAAAGAAATTATTTTTTTGATTTTATTTGTTGATCAAATTTGAATTTTTTAAATAAAAAATGATGGGAATCAGTCTAAATAATCTAAAATTGACCAAGCACTAAATTCCCGAGTGCCATGTATCTGCTATCACTGTCAATAAATTAAATTTATAATTATTTTATTTTTAAAAAATCATAGATTGTTTGTTAATTAATTAATTTATTTTTTAACTAATAATTAAAGGAATTTCACCGTTTGGAATTTGGGAATTTGTTAAAATTTTATTTTTTAAAAAAAAATATTGTTAATTTATTATTATTTTAAATGTCTCTTTTTGTAAATTTTAAATAAATTATATTTGATTGAACTTTAGGAAAAACATTTGTTTTATTAAAAATATTTATTTATATTATTTTTTTTAAATCTTTTATAAATTAATTAATTTTGTTAAAATATTTTATCATTTATCACAACAAAAATATTTAATTAAATTTAAATTTTTATTTCTAATTTAAAATTTTTATTTATCAATTTATTTAAAATAAATTGATGGATTACTTTTGATATTGCATATAATTATTCAATTTATTTCTGACAGTCTTTTTTAAAAATATTTTATTTCGCAATTTTTTAATTTTCTTTTAATTTAAATATAGAGCAACAATAAATTAGGAATTTTTTTGCTAAAATATGTCTGTAACCATTTGACTGATTTTACTGCTTTGACTTTTTAAAAGCAATTTTGCGACACTGTAAGCCATTGTCTTCGTTGCTGACATAATTTGTTACTCTGAATTATTTATAGTATTTTTAGTTGATATTACATATTTAATTTTACTTTATATTTTTTCAAATAAATATTGCTTTTTTGTACAATATGGATTGTCTTTTTTTGGATGTATGTCTGGAAAAACTATGAGTCTGTTTTCATAAATGATTTATTATCCAAAAAAATACAAATTTATATGCTGTCTTTCTTTTTACGACTTCAAAATATTATTTTGGAGTTTTTTCAACTTTAGAAAGAAGCCTTAATTGAATCTTTTGAAAGCTGACAAGGTTTCCAGGACACAAATGTTTGATTTTTTTAAGCATCATGGAAATTTTTTTTTCAAAATATTCGTAGAAACTTGTGAAAAATAAAATAAAATCGTAAGAATCTAACATTTTTATCGTTTCCGGAACAACATTGGATTTGGGGCTGTCTGGTCGTTCCGCATCATTTATTCAGTTTCAAATTTAATTTTCTTTGGTTGAAATTAAGTTTAAATTAAAAATATTTATGTATAATAAATTTTCAGTTTTGAATTTAATTTTTTTAGTTAAAAATAATTTTTATAAATAGTAAATTTTTAGAAAAATGTAATTAAAAAATTAAATATTTATATGTATTTATAAAAATGTAAATGTATTAGGTTGTCCTGAAAGTTCCCGGTCAATAATGAAATTACAATTTTTTTCAAATTTCTTTTTGGCATTATTTATTTGATATATATATATATATATATCGATTTATTTATAGCATTATATGGACTGCGAGATTACAAAGCTTAAAATGCGTGTGATGTTACGTCACTATTGGAAGAAAGGCTTGACAACACGAGATGCTGCCAAGGCAATTTACAAAGTTGAAGGTAAACAAAGGGTCGGAAAAAGTACGGCAATTTATTGGTTCAAGCATTTTAATAAAGACAACTTTGACTTGAATGACAGTCCTCGTTCTGGACGACCAACAAAGTTGGATAACGATGACTTGCAAGCAGAGTTGGACATGAAGCCTTCGTCAAGCACTCGCGATTCGGTATTTAAGCTTGGAGTTGGCAAGTCCACCATACATTGGAATTTGAAGCAGCTCAACTTTGAACACAAGAAACCGCGTCAAGATCCACACGAACTCACCAAAGCACAGGCCGATAAAAGAGTCCAAATTTGCTGACAACTGCTACAAAATCCACGAGATGACCGCTTTTGGAAACGAATTGTGACGTCGGACGAGAAGTGGGTCTACTTGGTCAACCACAACCGAGACAAGCGATGGGTTCAACCGGGTCAAGCAACGCCGTCAGTTCCAAAACAAGATCGATTTTACTGGAAAATCATGTTGTGCGTCTGGTGGAACTTGGAGTAAGTCGTGCACTTTGAGTTGGTTCAGAACGGCCAGGCCATAAATGCAGAGCTCTATTGTCAACAGCTGGACCGTGTCTACGAGAAGCTCAAGGAGAAGTACCCTGCCTTAATCAACCGAAAACGTGCACTGCTTCAGTAAGACAATGCCTAGCCACACACCGCCAAGAACACCACCGACAGGTTCCAAGAGTTGGATAAAGTCGAAATCCTGCCGCATCCTGCTTACAGCCCTGATTGCGCTCTATCCTACTATGGCATCTTCCGATCCATGCAACACTTCTTGAAAGGCCGCCGATTCGAAGCATTTAATGAATTTGAACAAGCATATCAAGAGTTCTTTAATTTGAAGCAGCTGTAATGGTACTTTGACCAGATCCGAAAGCTTGCAGACCATTGGCAGAAAGTAATCGAAAACGATTGACTGTACTTGAAGATTAATTGTTATTTATTAAAAATAAAATCTTGCACAAAAATTGTATTTTTCCTTCTTGGCCGGGAACTTTTAGGACAACTATATACAGTATAAACTCTCTATAAAGTTCCCTCTTTGTAAGATGTAATTTTCTTTAAGGATTACTTTATTACTTTATTATAACTCATCAGCATGGATGATAAAAATATTATTTAAAATATTATTTATTGTAGTTTTCATTAATATTAAAAATTGAAACTTTATCAACGAATGAAAAAACATGGCTGAAGAATACTAAATAATTTCCCAATCTCTATTAGGCAATAAATATCCATCGGTTTCGAATTTTGAAAGTAGAGTCGCTCAATGTCGACAATAAGTGTAAAAAAACGATCACGTTCTGTATGACCCGTACTTCCCGAATATTTAACTTAAATAAAAGTTACCAAAAATCTATTCTCAGTGATCAAAGTAGCGAATACGAAAAATCTTATTAATCTCGAGAAATTTCGCAGGGATTATGGCCGCTGTAAATTCTTAAAATATCCCACCCATCAAATCGTCAGAAAAAATATAAGAAATAAATTTATCGCCGCTCACGAATTAAGACACTTGAAAAACAGAATTGATTTAATAGAAACTCACGAAACTAAGCATGAGAAAAAATCCAAAACAACTCGAAACATTAATGCAAAGTGTTCTTTGTGAATGGAAACCTGCCCTCAATAAGGCGAAAATTATTCATCGCTTGCAGAGAAAGGAAAAAATGAATTTCAAATTCAGATTGAACTTTTATGATCAAAAGTACGTGTATATATATTTATACTTAAATAAATTATACAAAATAAATAAAAATATCATCCCATCTTCGGTGTGCCATAGTTGGGACGAACACTGCCCTTCTACAGCATTATTGATGGTCATCCGACCATTATTAAATTCGGCAAACCTATCAATAATAGGAGATTTCCTTGGTACAGATTTTCCATAATGTTTCTGAAACCACAGTTTTTCATTAACTGTATTTTGCCCCATCACTTAACGATTTTTTATCAAGACCCGTCTTCGGTTTTATCCATTGATCAAAATTTTATAATACATACATCACTAAAACTTACATAACTTTCAAAAGATGGTACTATCCAGAAATCATGAGATAACTTCAACAGTGAGGTAAAAATGTGTCAGACCGGAAACATATTGAGTCATTTGTTATCAAAAAATGAGTTTGGTACTGTAATATGACATTGTACATGTTTGATTTTTCTGATTATTTTTGGCGTATTTTATGATTCTTATGTATAATATTACCGGCAATGTTTTTATTTATATAGCAATCAATCTTCAATTTTTCTAACATTGAATAGGTGCACTTTTTTGTAAAATAATGACACTGTTCAGTCAGACAAAAAAAGATTAATTTCAATAAAATAAATTACTTTAACATTCTTCGGCCTGTCCAGGCATTGCATCTTTACTACTTATTATAGTACTTTCAAGATGTTGAGGAAGTATGTTAAAATATTTTGATTGAAAAAAGTCAGGGTAGTATTTCGGCTAGATGCGAAATTTTGCTGGTATGTGTACTTTGAAGAACAGTTGTAACTATTTTAAATAAATTTTTGCTTAAAAAAGTACTTTTAGGGAAAAAACTGCGAACTTTCTGGATAGTCTTATTAGTTAACTTTGCTTTGTGTAACAAAGACATCTCTTTCATTTCGAAAGGAAATGAAAGAATGAACAAAAACCTGATCCATTATCTTTATAAAAAATAAAACTATTCTAAATTCCAGCTTCAATGGATTATGTTTAATCACATATTGATGCGTGTTGCGAGCAATAAGTGCCCAAGCTAAGGTAAAATTGTAATAGAAAATTTTAAATTTTTTGTGCGATTAAATAAATTAATATATATTTTAATTTCAGTAATTGTTTTATTTTATCAAACCCTTTTAAAATTAATATTCTAATATTTTGAGTCGTCAGCTGGGGGATTATTTCAGACGTCAAATGTCGCAGTGTTATCAAGTTCTTTTTGTTGCAGAAGACATACAGTGAAATCTAAGATCTTTTGTAGTCACCTTAAATACATGACTCCACATCTCTAACAATTGTTAAATTTTTTGATCAAGAAAAATCAGGTCGGCCACAAGAAACTTTCGACACAAGATTGTCAAAAAAGAGCGTCGAATTACCATGAAAATGATGTAAACGATGCTTAACACCAGTTTTGGTACACCCACGCCAAATTGAAATACATTGGTATCAGAAAACTGTGCTTTAGATTCGTACCTCTCTTCTTGACTGGTGAAATGATGCGAATCCGATTGGAGTGCAGTCAGAACAACTTGAATCTGTGATACCAGCATGGTGAGATTTTTCTGGCAAATTTTATTACGGAGGATGATATCTCACTGAGTATGTATTTGACAGAAACAGATCGTGAGTCAGCAGACTAGAAACTGTCTAGAGAGAAGCCATCTTGAAAGATGCGAACTGGGACAAGCCATAGACCAGAGATGATGCTTTTCCTTTTCTGGAATATTGAATCACTAAAAGTGTTGTTCTTATGTATTACAGTCAACTCGTGGCAGCTACCAGAAACAATTGACAGAAGCAGAAGAATACGCCAGTATGATTTCTCCACGACAATGCACCGGTCACATTTATAGAGTCACAATTGAAGGTACTTGACTAAGGCTTGTAAATCGTCCACCTTTCAGCATAGAATTAGTACCACGTGATTTTTACCTCTTCAGACACCTAAAGAGGCATTTGAGAGTTTTGGATCTTAAGACGATTTAAAGGTTCCGTGGTGGGTTTCTTCGCCTCATTTTTCAAAATGGTGTTTTCTGAATTGATTATTCTTTGGTAGAGGTGTGAGGAGTGAAATGGACATTATGTTGAAAAATGATGTCTACATACAAAATGCATTAAGTTTTTTGTGTTATAAAAATTTCCTTTTGTGGAATTTGTTTTTGTCGGACGGGATACTTATTGAACGTCCAACGTACTTTTAAAATATTTATCATCAAAATCGTAAAACTTTGACTGTTTAAATTTATATCTCTTGCTATGCGGCTACCGAAACACAAATATTGTTTTTGATCAATCCAAGGTGCATAAACTAACGAAATATATTTAAGAAGGGTGAGTAATCTTCTTTGAAAATTAGAATAGATCCGGTATGCTTATATTAAAAATTCAAAATTAAAACGAACTTTCAGATAAACAAAATAATAAGAAATATAGAATCATCAGCTGCAAAAAAGTATGACTCCCTTGAAAGTTAAAATTTCTGATAAAGGAAATCTGATTACATTTATTTTTGTTTGTTCAAAACCTGAAAATGATTGTATTCCCCCGAACTTTTGATATTGTTGAGCAAACATTGTCTGATACATTTGCATAATGATTCCATGCTACAGGAGGAATTTTCGGTAACCAAACAATCTCGATCCAAAAAATTACCTCTGTTGATCAAATACAATGCACGGACTAAGATTGGAGCACACTTTTATTTTTTTACAAATTTTACTGAAAATCGTATTTAAAACAAAAAGTCAAGTATAATTTTAAATATTGGTTTCTTGATCAAGAGAAGTCATTAACGCAAAACTTTTTTTCTATCACAATTAAAGTTTTTTAAACAAATATTTTCGAGGAACTTTCACACGTTCTTTTTTACACAAACCATTATAAATAAAAATAGATATAAATATATATATATGGTTTTTTCATTTATTAAGAATTTAAATTTATACTTTTTTTGTTAAAATTATAAAGTTATTAAAATTTTCATTTTATTTTATTTTTATTTTATTTTATTCGGAAAGTTTTTGTTGCATCTTTTATTAAATTCTCAATTTTATTAGTTTCTCAATTACATTTCCTCATTCTATAAAATAACATTTTCATGTCGTTTTCATAATCGTTTAAATATTATTTTTTAGATTCGGTAAAATACGTTTTAAAAATAAAATTTAAATCGAAATTTTCGTTTAATTAAACAACTTTTAAATTACCTCTTTTTTAGATAAATTAAAATTATATTTTCAATAATAATTACGTTTTTAGTTTAATTAAACAACTTTTAAATTACCTTCGCATTTCGGTGAAAACACACTTTTTAAAATAAAATGTTATATTTCTTAAAAAATTGAAAATTATATTTTAATTTAAAATTATTGAATTAATACCATTTTTGATTTGTTTTATATTTACACAAAAGTTACAAAATAGTTTTCTAGTTTATTTATTATTTCCCAAAAACTAAATTTTACGTTTCATATAAAATTACATTTCACTTTATTAATAAACCTATTTATGTTAAACATTAAAAATTAGTTTTAAATAAATTACTTTTTACGTTATAGTATAAAAATCTTAATTTAACATAATCTATATATCTATTTTTCGAAATGTAATTATTTAATTATTAAATTGATTAGGTTTTGAAATTCGGAAATTTTATGAACTCCAAAAAACTCTCCTGAAATTAAATATATTTATTCTCAAAATGATCTTCATTTACTTTGGTATACTTTTTCATCCGATGTGGGAAGTCAGCCATACACGCAGATGGCAATGCATTCTCCCTCTAAAATGCTCCGTCGCATTTCTATCAAGTGAGATTAGTGGCCATTTATCAAGGCTCACTTTGAAATAGTGTCGTTTCTATGCGAGGGTGACCCATCCTTTTGAAAAGTCAAAAATAGGTATTCAAAAATGACTAATTATTCCGTTTTACTAACCTTAACTTCTTTAGAGATGAGGATCGACGAAGTTTGTTATTATAAGTTATTACCACTCAGACCATACCTTTTCATAAATCTAGTTTCGATATCAAACTACATCGCATTTGCGATCATATTTGAATGCGGTGTTACTATTTATTTGTATTTTTTTGGTTTATACAATTTGGTATAATTTTTCTTTTTATCTTTCGGTTCTCTTATTGATGGTGTCTGTAGAATTATTCACATCATATCATACCTTTCATCTTTAA
>MQRK01057408.1:0-27878 GCA_001938485.1 Girardia tigrina
TTTTAATGCCTCGATTTCAGCACTTTAAAAATCTGTACGTATGACTGTAAAATAATGCTTATTACAAAGGTTACACCATCTCTTAGAAAATCCAAAAAACTAAGTTATACACCTAATAAAACAGAATTTTCCATTGAACCTTAGATTTTTATGATTATGAAATTTCAAACAAATAGTTAAATCTTTGAATTGTATTAGGTTGATGTATAAGTTTTTAGCCCTTCATTTAAACCTAATCTTCATAGCAAGAAATTGTTACCATGTATATGGTGGGACATGAAGGGAGTCATCTATTATGAGTTACTTAAACCCGGAGAAACAATCACGGCACAGCGCTACAGTGGAAATTTGTTGAAACTGAAAAAATCAAAGAATTGTGGCCGCAACATGGACATTCGATGAAAAAAGTCATCCTACTGCACGATAACGCGACACCACATGTTGCGAATGCGACGAAAAATAAAATTTTGGAACTGGGATGGGAGGTTTTACTGCATCCGGCGTATTCTCCGGACATTGCTCATCCGATTTTCATGTTTTTCGCACTCTACAACATACTCTGACTGGTAAGCGATTCAAACAAGAAAGTGATGTGCGAAATTGCATCGATGAATTCATGGCATCGAAACCAGAAACAATTTTCACCGATGGAATTAGAAAATTACCGGAAAGGTGACAAAAAGTAATTGATTGTAACGGCGAATACTTCACCGATTGATATTTTGTAGTTCCTTTAGAAATTCTTTGATAAAAGTATTAAAAATAGGCTAAAAACTTATGCATCAACCTAATGTATGATACGTTGAAAATTTATATCTATAAAAATTATTTCAAGAATAAAAATTCTTAACCGCCTTTCATTGATCAAATGCACATCTAAAAAACATTATTTTCTTATAATTTCGCTTAAAAAATCTTTAAATTAAAAAAGTTTAAAAGTCAAAAAAGAAAAAATACAACACCAACAAACATTTTTTTCAATTATCTTTTGCAACAACTCAGCTCTTTGCACATATCTCAACATCTTCCGATAAAAACTACTGCAATGTTCTTGCGTTATTTTTCCAAACTTCTCACTTCTCAGTCTTTATTCAATTTCAGAAGTTGCGCCACTTATTATTTTGTTTTTCCAAACCGAAAATACGTTTTCAATTCCATTTAAAATATATGGTGGTGGATATTTTATTTCATATACTTTGCTTAAAGTCGTCCAGTTCCTCAGTTTCATAACGCCTTTTTGTTTGAATTGGTCATGAGGGTTTTTAATATAATAATAAATAATGATTGCCTGAATTACCAGTTTGATTGTAATAATCTCCATCTTGATCGAGAAATTCTCAATTTGATTGCAAAACTTTCCATATTGATTGCAAGAATTTCCATATTGATCGAAAAATTTCCAAATTGATTGCAAAGATTTCCCAGTTCGTTGCAAAGATCAAAAAGCCCTATAAATATATTTTTATAATGATAAATAGCCAGGATTTGGGTTTTGGTTTACAGCTGTGTTATATTGCCGATTAATGACAGAGGTTTTATTTTACAAACCATTTCAAGGAACTTGAAAAAAGATTTATTCGGACGACTGATATTCATATGGAAATCTAAATGACAAGAATAAACACTCAGAAATATATTTCAACATATGAGTAAAGACGGACGAAATTATGTGCCTAATGCTTTAACTAATTTAACACGGATGAAAATGCTTCAATCCAAGTCTATTTTGAGCGTATTTATGCAGAAATCAGCCAGTTCACAATTAGGTATTTTTACAGTTTTCCTTGCCTATATCTCCCTTGGCAAACAAATGATCTTTCTTTCTTGTTATCTTGATGCAAAACACGAAGATGCACGAATGTTTACAAATCGAAGGAAAGTGCACAAAATAATTATTCAAAAGTGAAATTAATTAAAATTCAGTGAAATAAAAATCAACATTCAAAACAACAATTTTCAAAAACTAAAAAATCCTTAAAATCACTATTGGAAATTCTTTTATTTCTCGTTTGTTTATTCATCAATTAACACTTCAAAATTTCAACTTTTAAAATTAGTTAATAATGGGTACGAAGAAGACCAAAAAAATCATAGACGTATGAAGTGCATCTTCGTGTTTTCAAACTTGCCACGTGTGTTTTAGGGGCACTACATGCGCAATTAACGACTAAAAAAAATATATATATAAACGCTCAGTTTACTCAAGAAGTCAATTTTGCTCAAAAATTGAATCAATGTTTAAACAAATCCATGTAGCCCTTTACATATTCATATTAAAAATATACCGAACTTTTAAGCATATGGAGCGCCAGCGGTCTTTCTTAAGATCACAATAAATAGTCTTTCTAAGAAAAGATGTTTTAATTGATTGATTCTGCTTTGGGATTTATCTCTGATACTTGGATCTACTGAGGGAATCGAGGCCGACATTCATCGCAACATTGAAAGGGTTAGTCTAAAAATGTCAATACCAAGTTCTTATGAAATGAGAACAGGTAAAGTACCAATATGTGAATAAAATCGATAGTAAAAACATGTTGTCTATTTACACCAAAATCATTTGCAAACTCAATGGAAAATGAATGCAAGGTTTTTAAATTTTTTTTATTTACATAACTATGACATCTTGATTTATTTTTATAAAACAAATTTTCATTTTCCTTGAATTAGAAACATCAATCGGACTCGGAGATGATTTAACAGATTTAAATAGTTATTTAAGAAATAAAGTGGCTCTATCCCATTTTGTTTATTTTATACACTGGCTGCTTCTGCATAACTACGTTCATTTATCGACAAAGCAAATTTTTAAACCCAGACAATTTAATCAGCATAGTATTCATCTTTGGAAGAGTCCGACGAAGGTACCAGTTACCAGAAAATTGATGTTGTGTGTCAAAACATTAAATTTCTTGATCAAAATTTTGTCAATGTAAATCGTAATCTAACAAGTATCTAATCATTTTACAAGAACATAATTTTCCATTCTTTATGGTAACTTTTGAAATTGTAAACATTGTGCACCTCAACTCCTTTACGGGTATTGAGCCGGAGGCTCTTTAGGAGGCCTGGGACGCTGATGGTTCTCAACAGGCACTCCCCAAATGTTGGGATCAATGCTTTAGTTTCACCTGTTCGAAAATGCAACGACGTCATTACAACACCCTTCACCAGGATTGATTCATCCCAGATCATTACGATGCAATCCAACCATCGACCGCGGGGTCACTACTTCCCACAGTCTTCACACCCAGATTAATAGCCTAGTTGATGGATTGCTGGCCCATCACTGAATACAATATAATGCCGGCTATGTCCGCAATATATCGACTAGCTTTCAGATACTTTAGCCTAGACGGACCGAAACCCATCTAATTACTCAGGGACACTACGTAGAAGTATGTCTGCCCGGCTTGCACAGGTGATCCCCGTGTAAACGTTGTAAAAATTGTAACACTTGAAAATCAAAGATTTCTATTAAAAATTATTTAAAAATTAATTTCGAAGAGGTTATTTATTGCAAGATAAAATTGTTACAAAAGAAATCTAAAAATAAATAGAGACCGAACAAAAGTAATTTACGAAAATTCGAATCGATCTCGGACAACTTATAATCATTTCCAAAGCCACCTGAAAAGGAAAATTCTTCTACAAAAAATATTAATTTGGTTTTCATGTTGAATTTTTTTTTCAAATATAGAATTTTTAATTATTAAGTCAAAAATTTTCTCGGAAGTAAATTATTTAACGATTGCACGAAGAGCAAAGATATGACAAATTTTCATTCTAAAATTAAAAAGTTTAACATCTTAATACGATTAATCATTCATAAATTATTAATGGAATAATCAAAGGACAATAATAAGCAGCATCATTCTTTTGCTCTCTCTTGATTGTTAATGTTGCATTTTCACTGCTGTTTTCTATGATCTCTTTCAGTTTATCTCTTTCCATTTGTCTTTCCAATCGGCTGCGCTCGATCATATAGATAACAAATTTGATTTGACGCCTATTTTCCGCTGACTCTATTGACAGTAAATAACGAATGTACGATCAATAAACATTGACATATAATGAAAAATATGAACAAGGTAATAAATCAATAACGAATCATCAAGCGTGCCGCACCAGCGTATGTGTGTGTGTATACGCGTGTGTGTCATCATCAGCATCTCAGCCACAGTGCCGCTGACATCTCAATTGATTATCGATCGACCGCTTTCCATCACTGCATTATTTTTATCACTTTCACAAAATAATCATTTCTATTTTATTATACATTTGTTCAATTTTTATGATTTAATATTTTCCTTTAGCAATATCGAACTTTTTTCTTTATTCACATTGATAAATTCTCTTAATAATTATGTTTTTTTTCAATTGTATATTTCGTTATTGCTGTCTTCGGTTTGGATCTCTCCATTTTGGACTTTTTTTGTGAACACTTAGTCCAATATTTTATTTCCACTGTTCTAGCTGATTCTTTAATTCTAATAAATTCTTCGATGATGAATATATTTGTAATTCTTTATATTTTGGTATTTTTGGCATAATTATCCGAATTTTCAAAAAAAACTCGTAAAGGTAACAAAACATTTAAAAATCAACTTTCATACCACTTATTATTTAAAAATGGTCACAAACATGCTCGAAACAAAGTTTTAGAATGGAAAATCTTTAAAATTGAAACTTTTATCTGGGTTATTTATTAAAATGTAAAAATATTATTTACAGAATAATTTTGTTTGAATTATTTTTATGAAAAACAAGAAAAAATAAGTTATTTTTTTTAAAAATAATGAATTTAAAAATTTGACTTAAAAAAACAATTCTTTTCTTACTGTTATTTTGTCTAGACGATTTTTCTGTTTGTGACAAGGTTAAATCTGACATTTGTCGTCTTCTGTTACTGATGTCTTTGTTCTTATTCACAACATCTTTCTTATTTTCTGATATAATCATATCCGGAAATGTCTACCTCTTTATCCTGTTGGATAAATTGGATAGATGGGGTCTAGAAAACAGTTTCTTAATTTTACTAAGTTGACATAATTCATTTCTCATCTAAATTATGAAAAATTAAAAAAAAATTATTTTTTGAAATATAACTGTAGTGACCCAGTCAATTATCATACATAAATTATATATAGTAAATTATATATAAGATTATATATAAATATAAAATTATATAAATAAAACCAATCGATAAATTGATCAAAAAATAATAATTAATTACATTTGAATTTGGTCATATAATCTTACTACAGCCTTATCCAAATTATTCCTTCCTATTTAAAAGTTCTTATTCGGATTTTGAACACTAGAAGATATTACAATAATTCCAAGTAGTTCTATATTCGTTAATTTTACTTCATTAAAATTCCTATATAAATCGTCAATTCTCATCTGAGGAACAGTATACAAAGAGCGTAAGCAGACGGAATTAATTTTTGACAGCAAATCGACTAATCATCAACTAAGATTAGACGTTATTTTGTATTTTCTGCAAACCAATTTATCAATATTCCCCTGAAAGTGCATCTCTTCTGTAATCTATTTTCTCAAAATCTCATTGTGCAACCGAATGATTCTCTGACGTTTCCATCGATATTGTTACAACAGAAGATCGTTTCTTTGAAACATTTGAACGACAAACACAAATCTAAATCGAGATTTAATCGTACTGCTCTCTCTCTTATGTGATTTTTTTGTTATATATGTTTACTTATATTGTGTAAAATTAAACGTTTTATACATATTTATCTTTATTTTTTTTGTTACGTTAAAGGAGTTCACTGAAACACGTTTTCAGTTAACTCTTACAATAACCGACATTTTAAGATAAAAAAGGAATGAATGAAACTCATTAGGAATTAGGGATGTATCGGTCTTCTGCTCCGACTCTGATAACCGGTTACCCAGCCATTTTTCCACAATGACAAAAGTCTGCCGGTTTTGCAAAGATTTAAATTAATCATGTGCTTAATAAAAATGAATAGTTATAAAAAGAGAACTCAGAAATATGTGTTTACAGATACAGTTTAAAAATGCGACAATTTAGTATTTTATATATGCATAATATTTAAATAAGACAGTTAAATTACTCACCCAACTGAATGACTTTAATAAAGATAAGAAAGAATTCATCTGAATTCTTTCTTATCTTTATTAAAGTCATTCAGTTGGGTGAGTTTGCATGGAATTGAGAATACTTGAGCTCGTGTTTGTCCATACTGAATTTAGGTTAGAATGATTATTTATATATATTTTCGTTAGTGATAAGACAAGTTAATTTCTCGCATCTGAAATACACTGACATATTTTACAACAACAATCACCAAATAGGCACAAACAAAACAAGATTGAGTTTTTAGTACAGCTGAATATATCACTGATCAATGATTTCGACTTCTTTCAGAAAAGACAGAAAAAACTTATTCTTTAAAAATTTGATCACTTCTGTAGTCGATTTAATTAAATTAATAAAACACAGAATTTTGGATATAATCGCGATGTTCTGCTGTCATTTTCTTTTCAATTTTTAAGAAACCGGCTTCAAACTCCATCTGGTTAAAAAAGATAAAACCAGTACATCTATATTAAAGACAAAACGAACTTCAATACTCCAAAAATTATTGAACTTCTAAAAATTAGTTTAGTCATTATTTTACATTTACATTTTTAAGTAATTATAAATTTAATGCACCTTTTGAAAGTAAATTTGATATCCAGTTTTAGAGTACATTTGTCATTTTTGTAATGACTCTGAACTCTTCCATTTCTTTTTTTAATTTTAAACTTCGATGTTAACAAACAAATAAATTATTTAAATTATCTTTTTGGTCAGTAATGAATGCAATTTTTAAAAAATTGGTAAGCCTAACTTTTCCTCTTTTTACTTTTTAATTGAGTGTAAAAAATACAGCATCATGAAACCTAAATATTAATATAGCCGATTCTTATATTACAATAGTTCTATAAAATATTGTATTTATGGAAAACTTTTAAATATTAAAAAATATAAAATAAATGGATAGTATCTATCGTGTTTATAAATTAATTCGACAGGTTTAAATGTCATTCCTCGTTTAAGAAATTCTTATCATTTTTTCGTAATAGAATATGTCAACGGATTCTGATTTCTCATTTGTAAGATTTCGATCATTTTATTTGTCAAGTCATAAAATCTTCGTGACAATGAATAAATTGCAAATTGCTCCAAGAAAGAATAATTGAACGGTGCATAAATAGCTCTAACTCTGTCGAAATTCTTATTAGCCGCTGAAAAAGGCCAGGCATCTGATTAAGTTTCCATCAACTTCTTATGTCTGTTGACTTTTCTATTTTTTTTGCACAATTATTTTATCAATATAATACAGTATAAATTATTGTACAAAAATTCTATGTAAAGTAAAATTTATTTCTAGTATTTACATTATTGGTAAACCTTGTGTATCACTGCTTGTTCTAAATGCGATAATCCCGGAAGTCAATTAATTTCCGGTTTCTCGTGTAAGTACATAAATTTTAAATTGATTTCATTTAAGCTTTTATTATTAATTCCTAATTTAATCTTTAATTAAATTATTTTTAATATGCTTTTTTAATTTATTAACTTTTAAAGAATTCTTCTAATATTTAAATTATTAACAAATACTAAACATTCGACGGAATATAAAATTTATAAATTAACATATTAAATCTAGTTTTTTTCAATAGTAAGAGGTCAATTTGTACCCGACCTGGTGCAGAGAAATTTTAGAAGTACATCATTTTTATGGATTTTATATTTGGTTGTCACTACAGTCAAAAAGCTTAAAAATCTTTAATATCGTTTTCTGGTGCGAAATTGACTTAGTTTCGTGGAAATTATTCGAATCTCTCGAATGATTTTCTTATTTTTTTCATCAACAAAGTTAAAAATTTCCCTTAAACTCATTCACCCAACATTTCACAGTTGGGATATCGAGTATTAAACTGTACGTTTTCTTCTGTAAAAGAAAGAATTTGTTGGTAATACGTTACTCGACCTATGATGTCATAACCATGACGGAAATTCAATTTCCAACTAAATATTTCTACAAAACAAACCCGAAAGAAAACATTGTTACACATAGATATTCTTGCCAAAAGTGTCAAGTATTTTAATCACAATTTATATATCGGATTCTTTTATGAACGAATCTATTGTTCATTTATTGTTTCTAACCATCATATAACTATTTCAGGATTTAATCAAGTAATATCTTATCCCGTTAAAACTAAAGATTGAATAAATCCTTAAATTTCAACAAAGGACTTACGTAGATAAATATAGCTAAGGTCTTTTCAAGAAGGGCACCAAACGATATTTTGATATAAGAAAACTGGAGACCCATTCATGTGAGATTGATGATTAGAAAAAGAAGTGTACCAGAATTGGAAGGGAATGTTGGAATCGAGAATTCTATTTTGTATAAATTTGGAAATCCACAATTCACCTCCAAAAATAAAATTTCTTTCATTGAACATATATGAAAATCACCTTTAGTTTTTCCATGAACACATGTTGGAGATATTTTTCTGAATAATATTATCGTTGGTGAAAGTCACAGATTTTATGGTAAAGGTATTTTAACTACTACATCAACTTAGTTGAGGACTTGTAAACGAAATTGCCGAAGGATTGTAAAATATACACTGTGGTCGTTAAGCGAACCGGTCAACTAATGGAAGTTCCGGATCCGACTTATACATCATTCGATGCATAAGAATTTTTGTCAAATCCGGCCGGAGTTGGAGCCGGTGCCGGTTTTGAAAAAATTGAAGAATAGTTGAACATTTAAAACAAACAATAATTAAATACAATACGATGTACGAAATATAATGATGGTTAGAAACCTATTACATCTAACAAAATTGATAGGCAAAAAAGGTAGTTTCAAAATGATACTTTTACAGTTCATCAAGCAAATGCAAATTAAATTTAAAAAGGATGAGCTTTACTGCATTTTCTGGAAGAAGTCGAATTTGTTGTATACGTGCTAAACACTGGACCAGAGTTTTTTGAAATGTGGTATGTTTTTTTATTATTTGTAGTAGATAAATGTAAGAGTCCTGTTTATTTTCCTGGAGGCAAACGCTTTTAGGGCAAAGATGTGTCAAAATCATTATCTTTGTATCCTGATTGTCAAAGAGCAATGTAGGCTTACAAAGTTTAAAGATTACTTAATGTGTCTCGGTAAGATGTATATCAAAAAATTTCCGCACGGTACTAGTCTTTCTCTTTGGTGAATTCATAGTAATTACTGATGGGAGACTGTTATGGGTCCCCATCAATTTAAGAGCATATCAAAATGTGTGAAGAAAATGAATTATTAGTAAAACATTTGGAACATTAATAAAACACCCAAACATTTGGAAATTTATCGAATGAATAAAAATGATGCAAAAAAGGATAATTTGTTTGAGTAATATTTTCAAGATGTGGCTCCATTAAATCAGAGAAAATATGACGAAGCGAACATACAATTAGTGTGTTTAAACAATACAAAATAAGAAATCTAAAAAACATTTTTCCTCCATAATACTTTTTTATAAATATATCTTTACAATTTTTAACTTTTTTAATTTAATTAATGTAATTAGAGATTAATATAATTGTTAAATAATTGTATAAAACGATTTACTTTTATGGAAATTAATTTTTTATAACAAAATCTATTCAAAATGGTATCAAAATTACCGTAAGATGTAAATTCCATAATACATCCTGTATAACTGCATCTGTAAACGCATTATTTTTGAGATCTTATTCTAACATCACTTGTTTGTTATAAGAGCATTATTTATGAGAGTTGCTAATTCTTGTAAATATCGAGCAAAAAACAGGCATTAAAACCAGTAGAATTTTGTCGAAGCCGAAGCCGTTACCGGAGTTGAAAAAATGGCTGGATAGCCGGTTTTCCGGAGTCGGGGCTAAAAAAACCCAGTACATCCCTATTAAATATAGACTGAAACTCATTATATAATATGGACATGGTATGTCAATTTGGCGTAAACTATTAAAACGACTATAAAAGTAAAGCAAAATAGTCTTCCTTAAATCAACAGTAATATTCATTGTCATCACATATTTTGTCAATTGATGTCGTCTGAACGTTATAATGAGAAGAAATGTACTTATAGACTTTAGTAATATGCATTGTATGAAGAATGTATTGAACAGAATGAATGAATAATAATGGAGATCGAATAAATATTTTAAATTTCTGTCTTTTCAAAAATATTGCATTGACAAGTTTTCTAAAAATATTTTTATAATTAATACTTTCTAAACTCAGTCTTTTTAGTATACCAATTTTTCATAAAATTTCATAATTATTAAAATTCTTAAAATTTTAAATGAATTTCTAAATTCTAAATTCTAAATAACATGTATCATATATTTCAATTTGTTTATAAGTCATTTTTGATATTTTTTTTTGTTATTTTGAGCACAAAATTTATTGAATGATCTTGTTGATATTTGAACTTCCTTTCCAAGAGGGTCGAGAGATCTCATAGCTTATAGTAAAACTGTTAAAATCAGTCTTGTATAAAATTATTATCACAAGATTATTGTATCGCGAAATGAAAGAGATGATAATATAAATAACAATACCAAGAATATAATTGTATGTATATAGTATATATTATTATAAAAACGATTCGCTAATTTCAAACAATTGATTTGTTCTATTTTACCATTCCAGAAATTGGAAAACGTCTATCACAGCAAATCCTCATTGAAACGAAGCCGTAGTTTAAGTTTTGATAAATCAATTAGTGCATCGTCTTCGAAACGAGTGTCTTGCAGAAACCATAGTGGTCCAGTTTGCTAAAAATCGAAATCCTTGTCGTTTTTGTAAAATCTGGCTGCCTGAAACTTCCCATCTCATTACTACAACATTAATATTAATAAACTTGATGACATTTCCTTGTGGATTTTTGATGTCTTATTTAGCTGTATGGATGTTGTTTGTCGGTTTTTATAAAAAGAAAATTTTTATTGAAAATCTTCTGTTCTGTTTTTGGTTATTTTTTAAAAAAACAGCAATTTTGAGGTTTCATTCTTGATAAGTATAAAAAATCTTTAGATTTATTAATTACTGTGCCTGAGCATGGGATTATGAATTTGCTTGAGCTAAATGTGCTTGAAAAGTATATTTACTAACTATACTATTTTCAGTAGGAAATAACGCCCACAATGGGCTGTTGTGATTTTGGACTCCATATGTTTTTCTGCAAGTTGTATCATTAGCGGTCATCCAGGCCGAGGGACTTTAAAATTAATGTAGTGTATATGATTTTTTTTAAAATACTAAATGAAAAGCGGAACATTGATCTTAATCATTTTTGAAGACGTAAAAATGGTGGACCTTTGAACAAAGTAATTTCGCATTTTGAGATTCTTGATAATAATGATTTTTAAGTATTTTAAAACTTTTTTTTTATCACCAAGCTATAATTTTTATCAATTTTATATTATATTTTTTTATTTAAATTATTTTTGGAATATTTTTAATCTAAAAGAAATTTAAAATAATTTTTTTTCTAAAAAAAATAATTTCTGTTTGCTTTATTTTTTGATGCTTTTCTTCAACTCAATTCAGAGATACTTAATATTTGTTATAATTATTAATACAAAGTAACAAAATAAATATTACCGTATTTATAGACAATAATATTTTCAATAATTAATTACTTCTATGGATTAATATTAAATTAAGATTTACTTTGTAATAATAGAAAGATGAATTAATCTGATGACAAAAATGTATTTTCTAATATTACACATTTTTCTGAGATTTTATTGATGTTTTTTTCAAACCAATTCCTAATATAAATTATTTTTAAAATATTCTATAAAAATTTTTTAAAAGATAGTATTTTTATAGTATTTTTTAAAAAAATAAATTTTCTTATCTTATCTAACATTTTTTTCCATATTTACTTAATAATTTTAGGGTATTTTTAGTAATCAAATTTAATTGAATTTGATTGGTTGAATATATACAACAAACACGTCAGACGATTTAGTATATTGCAAATAATATTAATAATTAAAATAATTATATTAATTATAAATAATTATTAAAAATAATTTTACGTATAAATTATTTATTTTATTTTAAAAATTATTTATTATAATATTTATTGTAATTATAAATTTAAATAAATATATTTTATATTAAAGATTGATTATTCTACCGGAATCTATGAACATGAACCAACGGATTCCTCAGTATCTTCCGATGAAGAAATAGATTCTGATTTTAGTGAGAATAGCGACAGTAATTCGGCTCTTGATAAAGCGGCGGCCGCTGTTCGAACGAGACGGGGTTTACCACCAACAAATAGTTCCGAGAGTTCTTTAATTATATCTCAAAAGTATGTTCAATCAAATAAAAAAATATCAAATTATAATTCATAATTAAGTTTAATTATCATTAATAATTAATTATGATAAAATTTGATAATTCGTGTAGGAAAATTCTTTGAAATAAAGGTTTAAAAATTTCTGTGGAAAAACCATTATTTTCGATGTAATTGGAGTACTAATTGTATTGACTTTGCAAAATTCTAGACGAAAATCTTTTTGTTAAAATTTTAATGAATTGTATTTTTCTATCACGAAATTCGACGCAGCGAACCTGAAAATGAGGTTGTATGGTTCCATAGAGATGGTTATTAATGAGACTGGATTTCATTAATATTGTCAATTAGTTTTATCATTTGATTCGTTTTAAATGATTATATCTCGACAACGTTTACGGAGGCTTTTTTTCCTTTTTTCTTTGAGCATATGGGATCGGGATTTTTAATCGATTTTTTTTTATAATTTTACTAATTTTTTTGTATTTAAAGATAAAATAAGAATTTTTAATTAGTAAGGAATGTAAAAAAACAATGGCAATTTATACTCTTCATTAAAAACTTAACGCCATTTTTCAGAAATGATTTTTGGTTTTGTAATTATCTATTTATACGAGAAAGGTAATTATGTAATCAATTATGTAATAAAGGCTCAATTTGAAAATGTTTAACAGAGAAGTTGAGTGTGAAGATTGGATATTAATTTTTGCATCCATGGATCTTATTAATAAGGCCTCACACGTTACTCTCTCCCAGTAATTTTTAAATCGATTACACAGAATTTGAAAATAATTTTCTCCGATTTTCTTTTTACATTTTAAATTATGCTCGGCAATATTGCTCCCATTATCCAACCGACTATGCTCTTTGATTCGTTTGCAGAAATAACGAGATGTCTCTCCAATGTATGTGGCGTTACACCCATTACATGTATATTTATTTATTTCATTATTATTATTTTTGAATTGGAACTCGTTTCTAGTTAAGAAATAATTACAGTTTTTATGTTAACTTTAAAACAGCGTGGAATAAACTTTTTAATAAAAATAAAACCATTACAATCGATAATTGTTTGCCGTAAACGAGATATTATCCTTTTAAGATATTAAGCCCTGGGTTGATGATGCCTTCATACTCCTACGCCCAACTGGGGATCCGCAGGGTACTACACCACCTGTGTTAACAGGTTTCATTGCAATATCACTTAACCCGAAATCGATTTCAAATTCAATCGAGTATCATAGCAATACTATCTTACCATCGACTGCAGGGTCACTACTCCCCGCAGCCTTCACATTCAGATTTGATAGGTGTAAACGTGTAGCCTTGTAAGTAGATTGCAATCCCACTGGTACTACAATATTTTATCGGTGCAGATATCGGTTAGCTTTCAGACACTTTGCGGTTAACCACAAAATCTACCCAATCTAGTTTTTTCCAGTAATAGTACGTGTAAGTATGTCTGTGTGGCTTGCGCAGTTGATCCCTGAAAGGATATATAAGTTTTTATAACCTATACCAATATTGTGCCGGACGTCTCCGGTTGTATTTCAAAATCCATCTTTCATCACATATCGTAATATGTTAAAGTAAATGGTCCTTCTTGTTTCGAATAAAGAGGGGAAGATGACATCACAAGACAGCATATTTTTGTTTTTCGATTTATTCATTCGGCATCAATTTATCAAGCTTTTTGATTTTCGATTTTCTTGAAAGTGTTTAGAAATAGTTTTTAAGTATTTACCTGGTTCAACACAGTCCTTTAGAGTTTAAGGCGTGTATCAGCTTCGGTTAAAGTTTTATAATAATTAAAATTTATATTGACCGATAGTTGTCCTTTGTTCATCAAATGATGCCTTTCTCTTCTTTTGAATGCATAACTTTTTGTCCGACATATGTGAAAGAATATTTAATTTAAGTTCTTAAGTGAAGAAAAAACATAATTTTCTGAATATTTATTCATGATATAAAAGTCAGTGATTTTCTTTTGTATTTTCCTAATTTTTAAAATAACTGCCAAATTAATGCGTTAAAGCAACTTACTTAATTTAATTTATTTACAACATATTGTCTGAGTGGCCATTAATTAAAGTCATAATGATGTCGTGAATTAAAAACGTTTAAGAAGCCCAGATATGCTGTAACAAAATAGTATCGAATATCCAAAATTCAATTTACTTTAATATCAATGTAATTATGGTTGTATGACATCCGCAAAATAAAATTTTCCATGCGAAAAATCTTCAAACCAATATCCCATTTACTAAAATTCCCCATTTCCCGACTCCCCATTGGCGAAAGTTATTCATATTTTTCCATTCTTTATATTAGCTTACTTTCTAGGCATAAAGATATGTAATTGGGAGTATCCATGGTATTTAGAAACCTTTTTTGAAGGCTTTTTACGCAATCCATTTTCTCCAAACTTTGCACATTTACTCATTTTCGATGACAATAAATGATAATGTAAAAATTTGATCGAAAAAAATACTTTTTATGGTCTCAGAATGAGAACAAAACGGCCAAATCGGATTTCTTGAACACTATAACATAAAAAAACCTACTTATTATAAGTAGTTTATATTAAGATAAAAAAGTAAATGTAATAGTAATTTTCCATTTTACAAAAGATAATAAAAAAATTCTCTTGGCCAAGTAGAGTTCTGTCCGCATATAGAATGGATATGAAAGATTTTTTTTCATTTACTAGTTATTAAGAAGAATTTCTTATTTAGATATATTTCTAAATTAAAATTTATTATATTTATAATGTTATGGAGCACAACAATTTAATATCAGTTTAATTTTCGTCCATTGTGAATTTATAATTGGGTAATCGGTTTTGTGGAGTTTTTGCATGGGGCATTTTCTTTTGGGGAAATCACTGGTCACCTGTAATTATATATATTCTAATTAAATGTTTGATATTGATGATGAATTAAAGCTTGTCGATACTAGAAATTGTTTAGTTTGAATTATTTTTTTTCCACAACTGAAGTTATAAATATATATTATTTAAGTACAAAGTAGATATTATTTTACTTAATTAATATGGTTACATGTTGTATACAAGTTTTAAGTGCGTATAACATGGATAAGAAAATTTTATTATGAGAAAATGAATTAAAATATAAAATAATTACTTAAAAATATTAAAATATTTATTCTGTTTTTATTTTTAATAATTCCTAAGCATTCTTTTCCTTAAATTGTTTTTCCTATTGTTGGGGCAGCAGCGCAGTGGAAGCACTTTATATCAATTTTAGACCCCCTACGGGTCATCAAGGGAGGGAGAGTGGATTCGATAGCGTTGTTGTCTAATTTATTATTATTTTTATCATTCTAATCCTTTGTATTTTTATTATTGTACATGTTTAAATTATTTAATTCATTATTATCTTTAATATCATTTATACATTTACTAATATCTATGTTAGAAAATAAATATATATATATATATAACATACAGTTATCTGTTTTCGCAATATGACTGAGTCTTTGCTTCCGCATCACAAATTCGCGTCCGTCGCACATTCTCCACGTTAAGATTGCATTTATCGAATTTATTTTCGTCGTTTTGATTAGCGATAATTGTTGAATCAAGTGGTTAAATTGTTCGCTAGAGTAACTTCGAGTATTTTAAGCCTTTCATTTCGATATCTCTCAAATGACTAATTTGATTTGTCATGATGTCAATCCAATCTCTAATTTGATCGACACTTTTGCTCGCTCTTGCTGCCATTCGATCCTTAAACGGATTGAGTTTATCCCACTAAAACGATTGGATATAATTTTCAAATATCAAAAACGATTCAATCCGAAATGATCGGATATAATTTGCAAACATCGAAAAAACGGTTCAATCACACTGCAATAAAGTATCGTTTCAACTTTGATAATCATCATAATAAAAAATCGATTTTTTTCTAATCTTTATTTTCTTTATTATAACAATTACATCTGCCCATTGCGGTGTTACCGTATAACATTAAAACAATTTCATTTTATAATAAACCTCAACATATGCATATATAAATATATATATACAATTAACATATAAATATATATTAATTTAACGTTAACTTAAATCTACCTCTTTTTTTCACTTTATAAAAAAATATTTAAGAATTTATTTTTAACAAATTCAATTTAAAAACGAAACCGAACACATATGTTACCTCGAAAAATAGAAATCACAGTATAAATCAATAAACATTGATTAATACAAATTTCAACAATGAACTTTTCTAAGAACTATATTAACGTTTATATTTGTAAATTAATGTAGGATTTTTTGATTTTATTGTTAAAAACAAATTTTTATTTAGTATTGTTAAATCAAAAGAACCATTAGTATTTTATTATCGATAAATTATTTTGATGGTTTAACTGCGTCCTTCTGATCTATCCGGGACATTAAAGCAAATAGCACAGTTAATGTTTAAAGCCATTGTTTTTTTGCATATATTAGCCTACTATTTTAATGAAAATCATTATTTTTGAAAAGTCTTATTGTTTATGTACTAAATGTTAAGATATAACTTATTTCCAGTATTATTATTATAAGTAATTCTAATCTCTTTTATAGTTAAAGTTGATTAAAGATTTCCAAAGAAGTTCAAAATTATTTCACTGTAAATTTGTAAAGGTATTTCAATTTTATAAAACTTTTAACACATTATAATTGAAATGAAATGTAATATTATCTGATTTATGATATTTTTCATACAAATCATATGAATTTGTTTTCTTAATTATTTCTTCTTGTTCTGACATTTAAAAGTCGACCAGTTTGTCTAGCTGTAATCTTTCGGTATAATAAGTGAAAGTTATAGAGTTTGAAACAGGTAATAATTTAAATGATTTCTGTTAGTAATGTGAAAGTACTTTCGTGTACTGAACATTGAGCAACTTTTGTGCAATTGTACATTTTTATCGACAAACATTCAATATAAATCTTTTTTCGCCTATTTCCCCTTTATGTGAAATGAAAAACAACTATTTTTTCGTCATCTTAATAAAAAAACCTGATTATATTCTTTTTTATTTTCGGTTTCCACAAAAGTAAATTTCTTTGAAACTGAAAGTTTTCTATATATTTTGTGTTTTTTTTTAATAAGGATATTATTTTTTTAATATCCCGGGATATCCATCAATTTAAGTTCTAAAATGTTCATTGAACAGTAAGATTTGCACGTATTGATTCGGTATTATTCATAATTTATTCTACCCACAATATTAGCAAAGGAATTAATACATTTTGGGTTATACCACTTTATGTATGCGGTTTAAGCTTTTCAAAAATGGGGATTAGAATTTGTAAGACAAAGTCAGTTCTTGTCACAGAACATGGACTAAGAAAGGAATAAAATAAGAACACATTAATGAACACAAATACACAATGAAGTAACACTCTGAAGTGTTTAAAGCATTTAAGAAGGATTCTTTCAAGAATATATTTAGTGTACAGAGGTTTCAATGACATCAAAGCTTAAATAAATTGAAAACTATTTAGGAATCGCAAGCTGATTTAATTTATAAATTCTATTGTCACGACTGAGAAAATTCATACATTACATAGACTAATGGTCATATCAAAACCCGGATTAGTGAGCATTCACAATTGAGTCGATCGAGTAAGGTTCTTGATCATTGTTTTACATTTTAAAAAATACAATGTCTTCTATTTCAAATAATGAGTTTTCGTTTTTATCGAAGGGCTTTGATTCACATTATGATAGATAGTTCTGTGAATCATTATCACGGATAAGACACTAAAAACCGATTAATTACTATTAACTGTGAGAAGTATTTGTAACGTAATCTAGAAGACATTTTAACTCAATTTATATATTTATTAATAACACTTATTCAAACAAAATTTTCAACTATTTACTAAATTTGTAATCAATCCGCCGATCTCTATTTTCCAATAATTTTAAATTTATTTAAAATCAACATAATATTTAATTTTAAAACTTTGATAAAATATTTAAGAAAACTACTAATTTACTACTTATTTTGTATATTTAATATTCAATATTTTTATGTTTTCAATATTTATTTTTTTATTCATATCCTTAATTGATTTCAAAATAAATTTTATATATTTTAATAAAATTATTATTTTTAAAAAATACTTTTTTATCTGTTTTCTGTTTTAAATTCATTAATTTTTTTATTATTTTATTTTTTTTTATTAATTTTTTTTATACTGTCTAAAAACTTGTTAGAACTTGTGACAAGTTTGGTTTCGCAGTGATATTATAATTTGCATTTCAATACAAATTTCTGTTTTTTAAATAAATTTTTGAGGAACATTATTTTCTATTTCAAAACCTTTATAAATAAATAGTATAATATAAATATGAATACGTTAAAATTTTACATGCTTTGATTATTCTATTTATTTCAAAGTTGCTTCCTGTAATTTCCATTCCAAATAAATTGTCTGTCTTAAAATTTTACAATTTTAAATTATAACGTTCAAAAATTTACGTGAGCGCAAAATCCTAACAATATACATAAAAATAAATTGCTACTTAACATTTAAAATTTTATTTTATTTTAAAATATCAAGCCAACTTAACCTCTTAACTTAATTTACTTTTCAGCAACATTTTCTATTCATTGTTATTGAAATTATTTTTTTCAATCACTGGGAAAGAAATCTTAAAATTATAATTAAAATACTCATTAAAATATAAGTTAAAACATATTAAAAAAATTAAAAATCAGATATTTTTTTCTGTTATTTCAGAGAATCGTTTCAAACTTATGTTTTTCTTACTCTATTTGAGACTTATTTAGTGAAAATCGATCGTTGTTGTTGACATAAAATTCTATTCTATTTGCGGCTTGTTTATAATATCTAAAACTCGGAAATTTAAATAAATAAAATTTTCTAAATTATTATAAATATTTAAAAAACTAATTTTTTGATGCTCTCTAGCTTTCAGTTTTATTAAATTAATTTATAATTATTCATAAAAAATAATAATTGCTTAAATAAATAAAATTTGATTACTGTTATAGATAATCAAACATTAATATTTGAAATGATAAAAGTGAAATTGAAATAATATTGTCTTACATACATTTTCTTGTCAATTTTTATTATATTTCATTCATTTTTTGTTTTTTATATTACAAAGCGCAACAAATTTTTATAACAGAAATGAATGGGTTTGATTCATGACAAAACAAGCTTGCTGATTACGAGGTAACATTAAAAATTTTCTAGCACCTACAATGTTGAAGTTAAGACCATTTTTATGTATGTTTATGAAATGTTATCAACTGTTGCAGTCGCTAGTGGTTGGAAATATTGACTAGATCTTGACTTCTTCTTGTGAGAAACATTACTCTCCCTTTGCAGGAACCTGCTAAAGTCACCCATTATATTGGGACTGTACTTCCTTTTGTAGCGATCTTCCATGACTCAGATGTCTTGATGGAAACGTTTGCCTTATTCGTCACTGGTGTCGATCAGGTTATGGGAAAAGAATTCAACACGGGAGGGCAGAAAATGCATTCTGAGGGACATTCGGACTCTTATAGTCTCGGACTCTAGTCAGCAAGCATCTTTGCCACCAATTACTTATAGTCGTCATATTTCGTTTTTCCAAGAAATTCATCGACAACGGATCAAAAGGACAGTCATGTATCCAATTCAGATTTCTCTGATTTGCAGACTATTAAAAAACCTTATCTTATTTTAGCATTACTTAATTTCGGGAACTTCTGATGTAGATAGTGGAAATCTTTTCCACCTTTTTGCAAAACCTTTCCAAAGTTCTTCATTAAACCAAGTTTAATGTGTAAAAGTGGTAAGTACACATTGTTAAATTTTGCTAGTTGATTCAATTTCCCAAGTAAATCTAATGTTCGGATGAAGTTCATTCATAAATTTTAAGAAACTTTTATTTTCAAAAATCAAGAAAATATCATCAACATATCTGGTGTAAAATAATGGCATTTTTCGCTTAAATCAGTTAAATTTGTGCTCCAAACTTAGAAGAAATATTGAAATCATTAAAGTTGCAAATTGGCACCCCATTTGAACTCCATAAACTTGCATGTCTCATTCCTTATTGAAAATAAATGGATCATTTTTAGTAATTAATTCCAAAAATGCTCTCAATGCTTAACTAATCATTGAAGACACTTTATTCTCTACTAATTCATCCCATAATTTAGTACATAAATCAATCGTTTCATTTATAGGTAGGTTAGTGAATAAACTAACAATTTCAAATAAAATCATAACCTCAGTAGTTTTTATTTTGTACTTTAGGATATTATTTACAAATTTAAAACTATCTTTACATTCAAATTGATTATTAACTAATGGCTTCAATCATCTTTCCAAAGTTTTAGCAACATTGTATTGTGCTGTTTTTATTATCGAAAATACTGGGCACATTGGAATTCCATCTGACTTATAATTTTACTGGTGAAGCCCCCTGACTTAGAAACTCCCTAAAAGTTGGAGTTAAATCCTAACTTTTAATTAATCTATTTACTACATTATTTAATTGTTTTTCTTTTCAGGGATTTGAATGATATCTTTCTTAAATTTAATTTCGGAAAACGAAAAGTTTTGATCAACTAAATATTTTATCAATGTAATCAAATTTATTCCGAGTTCCACTTCTTTCCCTTGATCAAATTTTGAAACACATATATCATTATTTTTCTTTAACAAACATTTCATTATTATTTCTTCATTTAATTTAATTTTATTATTTTTTAGTAAATAATTTTCAGTAAATCATTTTTTCATCTATTCTCTTCATTTGTGTCTATATTTATTGTTTTACATAAATTTTCAATCTTTGATTTTAAATTCCACTGATCAATTTTAGTTTTTATAATGAGAAGATAGTCACTGAGGTACTATTAATTAAGCATTTAAAGCGATGCTTAAATGTTCTAAGTGAGTTATCCAACTAAACTTTTTTTTAAAAAATGGATAAATTGCGTAATAGTCAATGTACCATATAAATGTATTGTTTTCTGAAATAACCTCACAACTGAGCATGCCATCCTGGAGAAACACGTATTGTTCTCCAGTAATAATTATTAAAATGACTTCTTTTATTTTCTGTATTTATTAATACATTACTATTTAATCTTAATGATATGTATATATAAAACTTATAAATTTTCTATGATTTTTAGTAACTACAACAACCATGAAGTCGACATTTCCAAAACTGAAATCCTTCCGTCCGAACAAATGTGCACTATTGATAAAGATAGAAAGACGATTAGAGAACTTCGATGTAATCGAACTCGTAAAATACTGGAAGACATTCGTAACAATATGCGCAGACAAGATTTGGAACGAGAAAGAATCATATTTCGTTTGGGTTTACATAGTTTGGCGAATACTCTCACTCGTCAGAATCGTACGTCCATAATCGCTGGGGCCAGTGCCATTGTTGGGATATTATCATTAGCTTGTGGATATTTTGTGTATAAGTTTATCTGATAATAATAATTTGATTTATCTCTTAACCGACCGGCCGTTCGTGATTGCTCATTAATTTACTTTAATGCCTCTAATTATCTTTCGATTAAACCACTTGGGCTCTTAGGGCCATTTTCCATTTGTTCAAAACATAATTCGAGATGATATCGTTCAGATCAAATTTTGCTGTAACCAGAAGTATTTAGCTATTTTTATCGACCGCTTATTCAAATTTCGAATTTTGTAAATGGCTATTTGAGTACTGATTATTGTTTGTTTGTATTGAGTGTCTAATTTTTTTTTCTGTTGAATGATTTGTTATACATATTCAATCAGTTTGGAGCGACTGTGTGTGTACGTTCGTGTGCGTGCGTGATTTTGATAATTAATTGTTTATGTAAAATGTCTAACCAATATAATCATGTTTTGAATGTTATTTGAACATAATTGTCGAGAGATACTGTTAATTACTGATTAAATATTCTCATATTTCTCTACTGATTATTTTTTTGTTCAATTATAAAAGTGTTTACTTTATGTATTTATGAATTTTGATAACTAGACAAAGTATTAGAGTCTGGTGATTTCCGGTATAACAAATTCATGATCTGACTATTCCTCACAATTACATTGAATGGTTAGTAATTGTTGATATTTGTCTCAAATTATTACGATGTAATTTTGGCAAAATTTATGAACTTTCTAATTTATTAAAAATTAATTTAATACATACTTGGGGTACAGTACCCAAAGACTATTCAGTTCCAAAATTAAGTGGCCCTCCACCTGATGGAGTTTGCGTATCGCACTCTATTTCCCGCTTCTACTGCGTTTTGCATTTAGGGTTTGTCAGCTTTCAGAAACACCCGTTACTCCTTTATGTTTTCTATGTTAGGATTCCTTGGAAGCTGCATCGCGAAATCGATCGGAGCAGGCGATTGCCTTGGCTCAGTAAAAATTGTTTATACTAGAGTAAATCGTTCCCGTTTGGAGTAGTGTATTATCATGTCACAATGTTGTAAACCGTTTTACCACTTCTACAGTACTCAATACTTCCTTTGCCACATGGTTGTTTAATGCATCAAAATATCATCTTGGCACCAATTTCAAATAACAACTTCCAAATTACTACTTCGAACAATAAATCCTGTGGTGGAGCAAAGTTGTTGTACACCGAATTCAAAGAGGCACATAAGTCTACATATCCTTCCGATCTGATTTTCCTCCAAACCTCGAAGTTCCCTGGTCCGAAATCGCGATTGTCATGAACTTCTCTTCCGTTATATGCTTTACATCCATAGCGAACATCAGCCATAGCGAGAAAATACCGCATAACCGTTTGGATTTGATTATTCGTCACTGGTTCCAGGTTCTAGAATAATCTCTCCAAAGATATCATCCTCTTAATTCGGAGTCTGTCATTAGTTCATACTCGCTCTGTTCCCACGCTACGGCTGCTTTTATCTCATTTTCTATAGCTTCGAGCTCTGATAAATTGCTGTGATTAGTGTCATGTTACTTGCCAACCACAAAGGATCCTACTCCATCGTTTCCCATATCTCTACAGAGATACATATCGCAATTGAACTTGCATCGCAAGAAACTCTATGAGTGCAATCGGTCACTTCTAATTTGCGGGTAACTGGGTTCTAATCTCGATACGCTTTGAGAATTTCTCTGCAACCTCTACCATTTGCGGTTCGACGATCCCATTTCACTCACCGCGTAAGGCGAGTTTTCCGTCTTTAGGGAAACTGCATGCTGGATGCAAATATGTGCCCTTTGGGAAATGGCCTGACTGCATCAGATGAGCTAATAGACACTATCATAGTTCACTACAAATCGTACGCATTATGAGTGTTGCGATCAGAAGTGTGTTAAATCCCAAAGGAAACCCTTCCTTCTCATATAACACTCACCCGTGGAGAGGCTGCGTAATATTTGGAGATTGTCAAACTCGATTATCTCCGATTAGGTGTACATAAACCTCACGCACGGGTAAAGCGACAAGGACGAAGAAGAAGATCCCCCGAAGTAAATTATGTGGTAGCTTAGTGAGACTAACTTCGGAAAATCTTGTAGAACCTTAAAAGAAGAAAAGCTTAATTAAAACACCTTAATTAATTAATTAAAATACTTACAATGATGCAGCATGAATCACAGACTTCATGAATCAAACAAAATCGCAGAATTAATTGACCGTAGTTATAAACAACCGCACGAGATAATAGTAGGTAACCACATGTAAGCTCGCAAGATGCCATCCGTGTACTGCAGGTAAAATTATAAACAGTCAAAACTGGATTCAGAAAAATAGATAACTTACTGATAGCAGTTGTCACGTACTTGATAAACTGTTTGCTAAGCGATTCATGAAGTAACCAGTAATCAAATAAACAACCGACAGTAAGGACGGGCCTGGTAGTGAATCGTTGTCTGGATAAACTGACAGACAATGCCGAAGGACTATAGGACTACAGCTGACTCACACACGGAGTGAACAAGATGGTTTCAAGATATCCTTAAATCGCGGATGCTGCGACGAATAATCAAACAAACCTACAGATTCGCAATATGATACCACCGGCACATTTCCCCTCTCATCCTGTCTTCTGAGGATTGTGCACAGAGGGGAATGCGACATGAGCCTGAGTACTCTTCCGTCATTTATTTTCACTGTCAGTTTTGTTTCGAGCCAAAAATTAATGAAAACTGCTAAAAATAACTTCACTGACACCTTACTATTTTCGTCAGATTATGTATCTGCAGTCCTCGATCCATGTGGATCAGTCTTGAGTTCGTGGTCCATAATGCATCTCATAATCTTTGGAGCCACTTTCAGCTCGAAACGCAATTGTATGAGACACCATGACAATTGACCGCCCTTTGAGGTTAACAACTTGATAAGGCCATAGGTTACAATATTTCTTGATTTGAAGATTTGTCCACCAAAAGTTTATTATTTTAAGTTTATTATTCCGTCACTACTTACGGAGCTTTACTGTTCAATCTAGGCTTTCTGACATGTGACTAGATACAAATTCGTTTAAGGCTCAATAGTCCAGCACCGGTTGCTCCTTCAGTTTTGCTGCTTGCCATACTACCATTATTGGTAGAATTATTCTCTATTCACCCCTGAACGGAAACAACTATCCGTTGTTCTTCCACTCCATTGATTCCTGGTTCATCGCATCTTCGTGCTCCTTAGTCAACGCTTGCGCTACAGCTTTGTAAAGGGTATTCATTACTGCCTATCAACGCTTCCACTTTCGTAAACCTTTGTTGAAAAATTTGGTCCTAAATCCGCATGCGTGCTAGTTTTTCCAAAACGCTTTCTACCACTTGATGATCATCCAAAATTTGGGGTGCAACCATTACCGGACATCTATACTCCCACAAGCTGACTTATTGTGCTCAAACTGAGATGTACATCAGCCTTCGACCCAAAAACTTCCACTACAGCTATTATTATATGCACGAAATTTACTTAATACCTCACTCGATCGGCTGGGTCATCCTAAACCTCCCCATCAATGACAAGTCAATTTGAACTGCTTTTTCTACTCGAGCCAATTTCGCCATGGTGGATGTGTCGAATATTGGTCTCACCATCCAACCGCATCCATTCATGTAAATAGCTGTCAGTTACGTGTTACTGCTCGCAGGCCCTTCACCCACGCAATAGCTTTAACCCGTTTCCTAACCGTTGCTGGCTGCTTCCTAAACATTCACGATTTGCGGCAATCCTCAGATTCTTCAAAATTAAATCAATAGAGCAAAACTTTCACCAGAATAAATTAAATCAATAGAGCTAAAAAATCTTTCGTCAGAAATAATTAAATCAATCTAACAGTAACTTTCGTTGGAAACAGAAAAATCACTCGATCCAAACTTTATTTAGAAAATATCAAATCAATCGAGCAAATATTATTTTTTTTCCATTCTTTATATTAGCTTACTTTTTAGGTATGTATCCATGGAATTAAGAAACCTATATTTCAATGCTTTTTACTCACTTCTCTCTCGCCTTTCACCAATGAAATGTTAAAAATAGTGTTAAACATATCGCCGTCTATCTTAGACGAGTAAAATTTAATGACACAATTAGTGCGACGAGGCGCATCCAATGATACTCCTCCGCCGCAGATTAATGCAGAAAAAGTGACTGAATTGATCGAGAAAAGTGTGAAATCAATACTCGAAAAATCAACTAAAATTGAAATGAAGAAAAATGAAGCATTTGAGAGAAAAATAATTAATCCAGAATCAGAGTCACGAGACGAGTTCAATGAGACCCATCCGCCGACTATTGATGAGGGAAGATTTATCGAATCGATTGGGAGAAGTATCGATAATTTAGTTAAAAAATCAATAAATAAATTAACTAATAATAATAACAATGACTTGGATGAAACTTATCACAACTTTAATGAAAATTTTTCTATAGATAAAAATAATATTCTATCTGAATTAATTGACAATAAGTTTCATCAATTATTTATCGTACTTATTAATAAAATTGTCTTTAATAAATTCATCGAAAACTATAATGCTGATATCAATTTTGTAAATATTTTTTTTACAAATAATATTGATAACAAATATCTTATAAATGAAAAATTAACCGATGGATTAATAATTGAATTGAATAAAAAAAATTTATTAGAAAAAATAGAAGAAATTTTAAAAAGATTTTTTCTCGAAATATTTATGAATTTTATATCAAGTAAATTCTTTAAAACTGAATATAATATAGAATTTAATAAAAAGGAATTAATTGAACTTGATGAAAATAATTATAATTCTTTATTTTCTATATTGAAAAACAAAATTTTTGAATTACTTTTAAATGATTTTATAATAAATAACTCAATTAAAGAAGATTATGGTTGGGAGAACGTAAAAAAGAAGCAAAAAAGAAAAATTAATTTTTATAATTCTAATTACGTTCAAAACAATCAAGGAAAAGTAATCAATAAAGATGAAAATAAAGGGGATAAGTCAAATACAGATAACAATAAAATTTAGTAAAAAATAATGAAGAAAATAACAAAAAAATTGTGAAAAAATTTAACCAGTTGTTTGAATCAACTGAAATTAATTCTCTTTTAAAAAAAATTAAAAAAAAATTTTCCTCGCGGATATCCGAAGAGTTTCCGCTCGACAGAACCAGAAATAACTGGGGCTGGTCATGCGGTCTCTAATGAGCTGCGTATAACTATACAGAATAATGCTAAAAATATAGAAAACTCTAACGAGAAAAATGATAACTCTGAAGATAACACTATATTATATAATAATGTAATATTATATGAATCTTCTGAGACCACCAAAACACCTTTAGTTTACCAGAAAGAGGTCATCACTATTCAGATCATGATAGCGATAACCTCATGATCTGCTGCCAGAATTGGTGGTAGAAAGAATAGTGGCTCAGTGAAGTCAGATGCGGCCGGTGTAAGATGAATGTCAGTAGAGATAATTTTGAACACGCTTTCGAACTGATACATGACCAAATAAAAAAACAATCTGCTGCAGTTGCCAGCATCGTAACGACTGAAAAAATATTAATTACCGATTCCGCAATTAAAACTCTGGAAAAGATTCAAGGACATAAAATTTTATCAACCTTTATAAAAAATATTCACTGTGTTGCGGAGGGGGTAGAAAGAGTAAACAACATCCCATGCTGGTTCTTGGACAAACTAAATAGACATGGTTTTGAATTAAGAATCCCAGCACCCCCTCATGGAAAAGTAGGGGAAAAATGGGGCTTCTCCCCACATGACCCCCCCGGGGGGGGGTCACGGTTGCCATGGCAACGGTCGCGGTTACCATGGCAACGGTCACGGTTACCATGGCAACGGTCGCGATCACCTTAGCAACAATCGCGGTTACCATGGCAACGGTCACGGTTACCATGGCAACGGTCGCGATCACCTTAGCAACGGTCGCGGTTACCATGGCAACGGTCGCGATCACCTTGACAACGTTTCCGATTGGCCGC
>MQRK01057413.1:0-13119 GCA_001938485.1 Girardia tigrina
GCCTGTATAAAAAAATTCAGCTCAATTAGATGACTGAAAGTGGTCGAAAAATCAATCGCAAGATTTGTTCCAGACAGACAAACAGACAAGAAAGCAAGCTAATAAAAACGTGGTAAAAAACATTTTATTACCTAAAATTATTTTAACTAGTTATTCGTTTCATTTCTTTTACATATCTAATTAACTTTACAAAAGATACTTATAATTTTAAACTTATTTTAATGTTTTAGCTCAATTTTTTAATTTAAAGTCTTTAAAAAAATTAAAAGTCTTTTAATTAAATTTATACAATTTAAATACAAAAAATAATTCACAATATTTAAATTTATTGTTACTTTATTAAGATTCATTAATTATAAAATTTTTAATGGCTGTTTTTATATACATATATTTTTAATTAATTATTTATCGACTTTTTAATTGACATAATTTCAACCGACTTTAAAATTTAAAATTATATGTTTAAAATTATCTGGCAACAAAAATTTCATTAATTTATTTTTCAGAATAACTTTTAAAATTAATACAAAACATACTTATCATTGGCTCTATATATTTCTTTTAAATCAATTATATCACAATTAATTTCACTTTAAGTTTTTATTTACAATTAAAATTCAATTATTTCCGAAAATAACTTTTTAAAATTAATTAAAGATATTTTTTAATATGATTGTTAAGAAAAACTTTTGATTTTAAATATTTTCTTATTTTAGAAATTCTTTATAAAAATTAATTATTTCAAAATTTTTAGGAGTGAACCTGTGCTTCACAGTCTTAATAATAACCTTTATACAAATATTTTTATAATAATAAAGAATTTATTTTTTATTCAGGAACTCTTCAAATTCAATTAGCAAACAAAGCAAAAATGAATTTTCAGCCTAATAGTTTATATCAACCAGTCATCTATTCTCTATTAATCTAGTATTATGAAAGACAGTGACAATTATTAAACTGGTCCCGTCTTAATAATTTTCATAAACTCTTCGATATCAATCGAAATTTGATTTTTAATGTCATTTTTAAAAATTTTGAGAATAAATACCAAGCGAATTAAGATAGCGTTATCGCAGGGCATTAAGGAATAAAGCAAATTAGTTCGTGTTTACACATAATAAAAATTTATAATATTTATTAAACACTATAAATATGATTTGTTCTTGAGTTTTCGATTAAAATTACACATCTACAATTATTGTCGTTGGTTGTATCGCATTTATCGCTCAGTTTGAGCAATTATTCAATGCAATACTCATCTAATTTTTTGCTTGAGGTTGAGCAACTGATAGTAAAGCACTCCTTTGCATCCCACTATATGCATAAGATCATCTTCTTCCGTGAATATTCGATTTGGGAGTGGAGATTGTTGCTTTTCCAGGATCCCCCCATGATATTTTACGTTCTGAATTCTCGTCACCAGTAACAATTTGTCAAAGAAACTATTTTCATTGGTGAAATGCATAAAGCGGGATATAAAAACTCAATCTTTGATCAATATTTGCTAATGATAGCAGGTGTGGAACCAATCATTCAAACCATCAGGATTTTATCAATGGCTCACAATCTCCTTAGCAAAGTGGTTTGGTTAACTTCAAGTTTGTATATCCAGTTCAGGTGTGATATGGGCAGTATCCTCATCCAAAAGAATTTGCAATTTAGTGTCCTTCATATATTTGGGTTTGAAACTTCTCTATTTATCCTCGAGCACAAATTCACCACTTCTGAAGATCTGAAACCATAATTTAATCGTCGAATAGGCTACAGCACCATCTCCTTACACTTGAAATATCGAAAGTTTTGTTTCAGCTGCGTTTTTTACAAGTTTTAAACATGAGAAGCATGCAATGCCTGACATGAAACTTGTAAGCATCAATTATTAAACAAATTTAGAAAGATATGAGCAAAGAAGAGGTTTTTGTGAAAATATAGAATATATATATATTGTAAACAAATAATAAATAAACAACAAATATTGTAAAATATAAAGAAACTGAAAAGCCAAAAATGAGGTCAAATGTGCTGTGATAAATCTTTAATAAATATACGATAAGCATATTTTGAGATGAATGTCTCTCCAAATAAGATTTAGAACCGAAAGCTATTAAGGAACCCTACCCTCGTATCATAACATGATGCTTCAATTCTATGAACTATACAGTTTTTTTATATTTAATTCTTATTCTTTTCACAATTCGTCGTTATTTGAGAGTTGACCTAAATACAATTATTTTGTGGATAACTACGAGTCCTCAATTTCCAAGCCGATACAACTCATGAATAAATTATTGAGCTATTAGATGAATATTTATTTTAGATCGATTCTTTGACTGTATTCTTTTCGTATCAAGATTCTTTTTGTATCAAATCATATAACCGATTGGAAGTAATTTTAATGTTTTTAAATTTAAATTTAAATTACGTGATATAATTGTATGAATTTAGACAATCGTATATTGACAAATACGATTTTTCTAAAAAATAACTACCTTTTTATTTTCATGAAATACGAATTCTATTTGAGGAACAATGAACTTTATATCAAAATTTCGATCACGAAAAGACCCATAACAGCTATCAATCTTTAAGGATGCGGCCAACACGAGTGGCGACAAATATATCAACATGGCCTTTTCTGCATTGGAATTTCTAGAATTTTAAATGTCTTTATTTTGGAATATTAAAAAATATGAATAATTATCTTTTAATTTCATATATACAATGTGAATATTTTTACCATAATAATAATTTTACTGATTCTTTTATTCACAACTGATAGTCCTATGTTGATAAAAGTAAAGAGAAATGATAATTCGTCTTTGAATGTTGACTATTTTGAAAGAGACAATATTGGGATAATTTGGCGAATGTTATTACAACTTTGGTCGTTTTTGGTGTTTGTTGCTGTGCTTTCCCAAATAAACAAGTCATGTCCTTATTTAATATTGAATATTGTGTAACACTCAAAATGGATATTCTATTTCGTTGATGTAAGTTAAAAGTTCCAAATACGAATGAATAATTTAAGCAGATGACTGATTTATTTCTCACCATGCTACAGGACCTTCAAAACACTGCTCTAAACGAAGTTTATTTAAATTTCAGTACGCAACGTTCACTTAACATAATGGTAGAAACAATATCTTGTTATCAATTTTGAGACAAAGTGGGATAGAATGAATAAACTCTTCTAGAGATATGTGATTTATGTGTCTAAACAGAAGAAAATTGTCGGACTTTTGATATCTTAGAAACAATTAATCTGAATAGTATAAAATATATTGTTGGGGTTCCGGTTTTCTTCTCCATTTAAATAGCCGAAGATTATCAAATCATTGAATCTGTATTATGCAAACCTCATCATGGCCATTAGTTAGCTCTATGACTTTCTACCATCATAATTTTATACGCTGTATTTGGTAATCAATATGAAGAAATATGAGGTTGTTTGGATCTCCTAGAAGACTGTACATTATTCTTTTGAAATGAATTAATTTCGTATGCACATTTAAATGAGAATAAACTTTTTAATTTGATCGGAGCGTTATCAATATGTTATTGTAGAAAGAATCTTCGGAGTTGTGGTAGAAATTTGATTAAGACTTTGTTAAAACAGATATATAATTTCAAATATCAAACAATATCACAAAAGAATGTAGTTCCAAAAAATATATTTTGAACATAAAGTATTTTCAATATTAATAATATTAAACATGTGACAATCAAAATCCCTAAGGCTATGTTCCTTATATCTGATATTTACTAATAATTACTTTTCATTTCTATGTCAAATAAAATTCGTTTACTTATTACAAAGATTACTAGACAATGTTTACAATTCTAAAATTTGAATCAATTTTTATAAAAATTAAATGAAGGTAAATTACATGTTACTGTCCGAACTGAAATAGCGAGCATAGCAATCGAAAACGACCCTCCATGATTTGGCTACCACTGGTATAACATTCGACCGGGATAATTGCTCAACGGTTGGAAGATTACTTATTTTTTCAGTCTGATTTTCTGATAAATTAAAAGTTTGGTAAAGTTCGTACTGATTAGTAGAATTATTCCAGTATTCCAGTCTGCAAGGAATCTAAGATGGAGAAAAAGTTAGTTTTATAATTAATTCTTAATACAATAATTTAAATTAAAAATTTTAAAAAGATAATAGTAAATCATTAACATAAAAATCAAAACCCAATTTTAAAAATACATTTAAGTAATTGATCCCTGCGAATCCCCGAGTGACATCTTCAGACTAAATTAACATTAGTTTTGCCGTTTTTACTTCCAAGTAATCCTTACGCAACCAATAATTTCATGTTATTTTTAAAAATATTTTACAAGTTGAGTTAAGCTGGAACATTAAAGTTTGGTTCGTTTGATTCTATTAATAAGTCCTCATATGTCACTCTTTCCAAAAAAAATTTAGATCGATGGCATAGAATTTGAAAATTATGTTCTTCTACTTTCAATTTACCATTTAAATTAGGTTCTGCAATGTCACTTGCATTATCCAATCGCCTATGTTTTTTCGATACATTTCCAAAGATGATAGGAAGTCTCAAATGTATTCATGTATGTTATATGCATAGACAGTGTCACAACACAGAGTTAAAAGAGGTGTGACAGATTTTTACTAAACATATTTTATGATTTATGAAATCTTTAAATAATTTTTAAATTAAATTAATTATTAATTGCTTTAATATAGCGTTTTTAAAGTTTTTTTTGCTATTAAGGAATATTTAGGTATGTCTTTACTATATAATGTAACTTTGTTCTCTTCCTAAGAATGATGTAGGGAAAAAACATTCTGATTTTTAGAAATATCTTACAAAACTTTCTTATTCACAGTTTCCCTTATTAATTTTTCACGGAAACTTTTGAAATAAACTTTCTGATTCAACAAGTAACTTTACAGCTTAAGGATATATCTATATTAAGTCTTTAGAAAAAGTATATTCATTTATTTCTCCTTGGTACATAAATATTGTAAATGCTTCAGGTAAATGTCTGATAACTGCATTCTACAAGGTAATTTGAAGTGGTAGCAGACTTCATCTGAAGGAATACATGAAAAGTTTTCAATATGCTGCGAAACTGAGCAGATTAAAAACATATCGAGAATGTCTGGTTACTTCTTAAACTGCAGAGAAAAAGATTAGTGATTACCATAGTCGAAATTTTCAAGATTAGTATCATAGTTAACCTTTATATATTTTACGATTGTTTCCACTGACTACTTTAGATTTTTTTATTTGCATATTAATAACCTTCATTTTCTCTTTGTTGTTTAAATAATAATTTGTTTAATTTATTAAAAAAATTATCATTTCATCAAAAGAAAGCTTTTATGGTATTCATTTTAATATATAAAAATTTATTTTTATACTAGCGTCAAACAAATTATAAATTATTATAAATTATAAAATTATTAATAAATTCATTTTTTCGATTATTTGCTGTCCTTTTAGTCAAAAATTGAGTCACTGATAACTGTTACGTGTTTCTTACCACCGTTATATTTAATTAATTAACTGTATTTAATTATCCTTTGGTTAAAATGATAAAATTTTTACAATTTTTGTTACTCCGGTACCGGCTCCAAACTTCGGCCAGATTTGACAAATATTCTGACACCTGTCAGATTTAAAAATCAAACCAGTACATCCCAATTTTTAAAAATTTTTTATGCCTGGTTATATAAGAGAAAAATTTTATATTATGAAAGTCTTATACATTTCCATTGTAAAGATAAATTACATCATGAATAGATTATAAAGATTTAGTTGAGAAGTGTGTTGTTTGAACAATGTAAATAATCAAAAAATATGAAAATGAAACTGAATTGTTGAGTTATAAAAATATATTTGTTGTTGTTCTGATTGATTCGATTTTCGTCAATTATACAATTATTAAGAATAATACTTTTTTATAAAAAAATATTTAAACAAATAGAAATCGAATATAAATATTTTAAATAAAACTTTTTAATAATACTGAAGCAAAACATGTGGTGTATTTAGGTGAATTCATTAATTTTTACAATGATAATATAGTGTACATCTTTCGTGACCCCTTATAATCAATATATTTATTAAATGCCAATAAATTTGTCGGTCAAATCATTTCTTACACTAATAATATCATTTTACAAAGCCATCTCAAAATAATAATTTGGTGATACACTCATCAGAGTGTATCATATGTCCACGTAACATTGTAATAATGTACTGCTATGTATAGAGTAGTTTTACAAAATACTCATACATTAATTTAGATATTTATTGACTAATTTTACAATAGTCGATGAGTCGCCATTTTTCATACGTTAACGAATAATTAATAGTTTTGGGAATTTAGAAAATTGCCATAAGGTAAGTAAGATAAATAGCTTGTATGTTGATCGTTGTATCACATGACTGACAGGGAGGGTACTTTAGCATTATGTTAATTACAACACTACGTGGTGCGCTCAATAAGTAGTGAGCCTGACATAGAAATAATATTCTGATTCCAATGAATTTTTTTTCATAACCAGTAAGTGATTAAGGTAATATTTATGATATTTTTTTAATCTATTATTTGTGTTTAGGTTAGAGAGCGTATAAATTCGAAAATGTCATTGGAAAGCGTCCAATATCGAAGTGTTATTCATTTCTTGTTAATGAAAGGGAAAAGCCGGGAAGAAATATTCGTGGAGCTTAGTTCTGTTTATGGCGAAGAGAGTCCATCCATATCTACTGTCAAACGATGGTTCAAACATTTTCGAGATGGTCGATCCTCTGGTTTTGATGAAGAAAAGTCAGGTAGGCCACGTGAAATTAGCGAAGAAATAACGAAAAAACTCAAGAAAATCATGTATTGTGAGCGACGAATCACCACCAGAGAACTGACAATACAATTAAATTTCAGCACAGGTACAATACAATCACTGCTTGCGGAAACTGGAATTAGAAAATTGTGTTCACGCTTCGTGCCACGGTTTTTAACAGCAGACATGAAGGATCGGCGATTGATTTGCTGTCAGGAAAACTTAAACCTCTATGAACGTATTGGAGACCACTTCTTACAGAATATTATGACAATGGATGAAACACCTCTTGCCCTTTATGTCCCAGAATCAAGACGTGAGTCTCAAGAGTGGAAGCTGCCAAGACAAAGGTGTTCGAAGAAGATACGATCATTAACCTCTCACAAAAAAGCTCGCATGCTCACCACTTTTTGGGATGCAAATGGAATGATCCTTGCTGATTTTGCGGAAGCTGGTGTTCGTATCAACAGTTAATACTACTCCCAGCTCCTGCTACAAACCAGAAAGCTGAGAAGGAAGAGCAGAGTTTGTGAGTGATATTATTTGCACGACAATGGGCTGTCAATGTCGTCAATTGAGGGTTGTTGCCTCACCCTGCTCTCACACCCTCCATACAGCCCGGATTTGGCGCCTTCCGATTATCATCTCTTCAACCACCTCAAGCGAGCTCTCAGGGGTCAACATTTTGCTACGAAAGAAGACTTCAAGGATCCAGTCTCAAATTTCTTGGCTCAACAGCCACCGAAATTCTTCGAAAAAGCCTTTCTGGACCTTGTTGAGCGCTGGAAAAAATGTGTTGGTGTGAATGGAGATTTCTTGGAGAAATGATACCTTTATAACTTGCTTGTTATGAAAAATAAATTTCATTGGAATCGGATTATTATTTTTATGTTATGCTCACTACTTATTGAGCGCACCGCGTAAAGTCGAATAAGAATATTAATTATAGCTTATAGCAATATCAAGTAAGACACTATGAGATAAATGTAAACAGAAAATTCTTCTTATCACTATGTACTTACCACAAAAAATACTTAAATATTCAAACAATTTTTGGCTGAGGTCGACAGATAATGGATATGATCATAATTAATATGATCATTGTCCATAATTAATAGTCAAAAGTTTCAGCTCAAAAAACTTTAAATGTTATTGAGTTAAATATTTTTTAACGAAAAGCAGTTATGACTATGGTGCTGGTCCCCGGATCGAGTTGTGAAGACCAGTACATCTTGCTTATGCGGGAAATTACCGTTCGGCGGAACGGATCGACCAGAGTTCGATTCGACCCGACCGATACCGGTTGGTGCACCGCTGAGTAGCAATCCCCCATCCGGTTCGCTGCGGCTTCCCGTACCGCGTGCCTCTTTCCGTGACAGCCGATGGATCTCGAAGTGGTGGATAATCGACTCGGTTCGTCGACCCGTATCAACACAACATTTATTTATTTTCAAATTTCCTTCACACAATAATTAATGTATTAGTTTATTCAAACAACTGTTTGTTGTTTAATTAATTTTTTTAATATAATTGTTTTTATTTGAAATTTTCCGAGCACCACAATGACTTTTAAAACTGTGAAAACGAAAAAAGAAAAAGTGCATACTTAATTCAAAAAAAATTTTTTTATATGTGTAAAATGAAATACATAATCATAAGTTCTACAATCTTCCAGAGGAAATTACTAACAATGTACGTAAAATGATTTCATTACTAAAGAAAAGGTGATTTAAATATATCACAATGGTAAATTATAATGGAAGCATTCGAAAAAATAAGAAACTTAAGTTAAATATTAAGAGAATCATTAAATAACCTGTAAAAGCTCGTAATTGTCTTCCCTGACAAAATTGCACTCTATAAAAACAAACGGCACTGGCTTGACCTCCAGAGAAATAATGCATCTTGGTTCCGGGTACGTCCATAACATTGACGCTACATCGTCATTATCGTCACTGAAACTAATTGTTCCTTCATCAGCAATCAAATTTGTTGCAGAACCAGAAACTTGATCATTCTCTTTACAACTCGTATTTGTAATCAATTTGAATTTATTTGTTCTTAATTCATCATAAAAAATTTCTATTTTCTTATCTATTTTTTCACACGCTGTAAGATTCGTTGATTGCACTTGTTCGGTTTCAGAATGCGTTACGATCTCCACAACTTTCATTATTAATTGATACAAAAATACAATTTGACTTTCCTCTACAGATATATTGGCTGCACCGAGACTTATTTCCGAAGAACACTCCAAACTTCTCCAACAATCATCCAAAGAATTAAACCTATATTGACTTAAAACTAACTTTCCAATTATTTTATTAGGATAAAGTAAAAATCTTGGTTCGTTTACACTGTTACTATTGTTGTCTGGTAAAAATGAATGAATAACAGCCAAAGTGTCTGATTTGAAATATGTTGTTAAATGAAGGTTATTCCAAACATGATTGGTAATCAAACTTGAAGACACATTTAAAGGTCCAAATTTGAGTTCAACTTTATTTTTATTGTTACGATCAAAAAGATTAAAGGAAAATAATTCAGAATTTAAAGAAATAACGCTAGGTATAAAAATAGATAAAGAATAAGTTAACGATGTTGGCGACGAAGTCGAGACAGATGATTCATTATGCTCCACTGATTTCAATTGACCCGACAGTAACCTTATAAATCCCATCAGTTGTTCAATGTCTTCGATATCAAAATTAGCAAGAACATGTCTGGTTATGTTTATGACGCATTCGCTTAAAGACGATTTGTAGAAATTAGAAAATGTAACTGTGAGTAAAGACGCCGGAACTCCAGTCTTAATGTTTGGACGGCCAGGCTTGGAACTGATTAAAGTTTTCATTTCTGCCAATATAAAGAATTCCCGATTAAACCAGAAATCCGGTTTATTGTGGTCATGAAAATTAATTTTCTCAGACCAATGAGTCGGAGTCACATTGAGATTAACATCAAAGAACGATATTTCAAATTTATGATTTTGACGATTTCTGAAAGACAAAATGGCATGAGGCTGGGAAATAGAGAGACATAATCCATAGACAGAGGATGAAACATTCAATTCTGTGCTATTTAAAAGTAAACAGAGAATTTGTATTTTTCTTGTGGTCATCAGAACATTTATGGGTACACAGGGTATCAAGCTATCAATATTTTTTAATCGGCATAAGTCTTCCAGTGATTGTACCGCTTCTTTACCTGATACATCTTTCTTGTTTTCTTCAACATCTTGATGGAATATTTCAGTCGTATTTTTGATAATGGATGTTAGAAAATCTAAAGCACAATTGTCAAAAGAAAATTCCAAATTCGTCAAGATATTAATTTCCAATCCATATCCTCCAATCAATTGTCTCTGGATTTAAAAAGAAAAATAATTTATATGAATTAACAAACATTCACTTTCATTCCCATGTTTGATGATTCGTGTAACGCTCCAGCGAATATAATTTGGATATCAATTGGCTTCATGATTGGAAAAAATGCGTTTTCTACATTAATTCTAAAATATTTAAAACTCAGATTAAATCACAAATGATCCAGTCAAAAATAGTGTATACGGTAAATAAATGTCATTAACGATTATTTTTTATTAAAACTAGAACTAAATCCGTTAAAACAGTACATAATTTTCCTAAAAATTGTTTTGGAATTTTATAACGACTTTTGATACGACGACTGGGTAGTTATAATTTAACTTTTTATTTTTTTTAAAATTTAATAATTATCTATTCACTTTAATAACTTTAATTTCAATAAATATAAATTAAACTATACCTTTTTACTTTCAAAATGAAAAGAGAAACTTTCATTGTGAGAAAAGTAACTTCCAATGTGAGAATAAACAAAATTTTAATTTTAAACTAAAAAATGTTTAAATAATATTTAATCCAATGGAGAATATATTGTCTGTTACCACATCGACTGTCAGAAGGCTTTTAACAATATGATGCATCGAAATATTACGATCAACCTCAAACTTAAGTATTAGAGAGCATCGTCTTCGTGATCTTGAGGAATTGATCGAAGAAGGAATGAAGAGTATAACTCCAGGAATGTGCATGAACTTTGTTGCGAAAATTCAAAGCAAAGTTGTTGGTGCTATTTACATAGTTTTTTAGTTTAAAATTAAAATTTTTACTATTCTCACTTTGAAAATTACTATTCTCATTTTGAAAGTAAAAAGGTATAGATATATATTTTACATCGGTAGTTCTAGTGCTAGACTAAAATGATCATAAAGATGAAATTTGCATCGAATTTATATGGAAATTAAATGAAAAAATGAAATATATCACCAATTCATTTGAAAATTAATACACATATATAATTTATGTATATATATATATATATATATATATATATATATATAGTGGAAGCTGTTTAATGGGACCAGCCGCCTAATAGGACCAAATTCTGTAGGACCGAATCATTTCCTATGTAAATAATGTAAGATTAGTCGTTTTATAGGACCGACAAAGTCGGTTAATAGGACCACTCAGTACATCAACAACAGCCAAATATTTCTTGAATTAATAAATTTTTAATAGTTAATAATTTTTTATTTAAAAATAAAATTTGTTCAAATTCACTCAATACTGAGTGGACTGAAATTTCAAATTTAGATAATGGCAAGTCGGATAATTATGTTAAAAAACTTAATTTTTTAAATTTAGATACACATCACCGCAAAAAACTAGATTTTTATCATTTGTAACCTAGTGTCTTTTTCTGTTGCTGCTGAGCTGTACCAAGTGATCTATTTTATCCAAATGCCTCGAACGGACATTTCACAGAAAGATAAACTCTCTCTTATTCGCATAATGGATGACTTTCCAAAATTTAGCCAACGTCAATTAGCATCTGCCTTAAATGTATCCAAGTCAACAATTCTTCGATTGCAACAACAACGTCAAGAAGTAGAAGGAACAGCTGATGGACCTCAGAGAAAGCGTCGGCGAGAATCTAAAGACGCTGAAGTGGATGAAGCTCTCTTGCAGTAGTTTCAGGAGGCCAGATATCGAGACATTTCGATCTCTGAACCATTACTGCTTACAAAAGCGAAAGACCTGGCTGATCGAATGGGAAAAGCCGATTTTAAACCAACTGATGGATGGCTCAGTAGATGGAAAAACCGCAATGGCATCTGCTATAAAGTTGCCCATGGTGAAAAGAAAGACGCTGATGCTGCAGAAACCACATCATGGATCAAAAATATCGTCCCTCAAATTCTTAACTCATTTGCTCTAGAAGAGTTGACTGACTTCTTCCAAACAACTGAGTAGCAGAGTTTCGTTGGTGCTGGTCCCATTTTTTATATTCTTTAAAATAAATTTTATTCATTTTTTTCTAGTTTTCTAATTAAACATTTTCTTTGATTTTTCATGTGGCTTCGAGTAATATGGATTAATATGTGATTACATTTAGCATTTTCAAAGTTTTAAGAAACAAATTGTTAAAAATAAAAGCACTTCACTTTAAGGGACCATTCGGTTAATGGGACCAATTTTACTTGGGACAAATGTGGTCCTATTAAGCGGTTTACACTGTATTACTTAATTAATTTATCTTCTGACCGAAAATCCCCAACCAATTGTGATGTACCCATTCAATATAAATATAACATTTTATTAAAATTAAAAACTTATCATTTATTTAATATTTAATAACTTTTTATATAAAAACCAATTATTGGCGGTATTGTTATATTTATTCGTTTATTATATTAAATATATTATCGGTGGCGAAATTGTTGTTTGACGCTTTTGTTGGGTTGCGTTTTCTTGGAAGGAGATGTATAAATATTAATATTTAATACCTAAATAATAAATAAAAATATCACACAAAACTTACTTATTCTGAATAAACGATGACATTTTTGAAAAATTATTCCACTCAAAAGCAGGATTTTGTCCATGCAATACTGAAGTACTAAAAGCCTCCGAAGTTCGCAGAGGTTCTCTTTGATTTCCTTCATAACTAAAAGAACCCGGAATCAAAGAAGTAACTGAATCATTATACTGATTCAAAAATATTCCACATTGAAATACATCTAGTTGAAATTGTCTATTGTCGTCTAGGCAATTCATGCCAAGTGACTGGGAATCAACGGATTCGTCATTATCTTCATTCAGTTTTTTATTAATTTCCGGTCGAGAAATTGCATTATTACTGAAAGGTTGGACAGATATTTTCTTCCATGTTGCAATTATACATCCATTTTCAGGTTCTGGATGATTATAAATATTGTAGTTTTCGTTCTATTGAAAAAGGAAATAATTTTACAAAAT
>MQRK01057511.1:0-11377 GCA_001938485.1 Girardia tigrina
CCTATTAAATAAAAAAACAGATTTTAAGTTGCGTATTTTCCAATTTATCTGGTCAAATTCGTGAATAATTTTTCTTTTGGGGGATTTGTGCGCCCGTTCGAAGGTTACTATTACTACTCACTAGGACAAAACATCACTAGGACAAAATAACACATTTGCCAAGCATTAAGAATGAAATGATTGTAATATATTTTAAACTATTAAAATCTAAATGTTAATTGTGAGGAATGTTTGGATTGTGCTTCTCCAATTCAAATGGTTGATTAGTATTTTAATTCTTATTATCTGAAACTAATTTAATTTAAATGTAGATTCCATACGTTTCACTACCCTTACCCTAACCTAATCTAACCATAATTCTTTAAGTTATTTGTGACGTTTTGTCCTGTGATGTTGTATTGATAAATGATCCTTGATTTATTCAGGTTGATCAAAAAAGAATATGGATCGCTTCGGCATCTGTATTAATATACCACTTTGAGCAATGGATCACTCGGCTTACACGTCGATGAAGAACGTATATGTGAATTAATGTAAACTGCACACGCTCTGATCATTGACACTTTGAACGCAAATGGCGGCTATGGGTCCTCCCGTAGCCACATCTGTCTGAGGGTCGGCATTAAACTTATCACTACGTTCAATAGTAGTGTTTTGAGAGACCACTTTTGATATTTTTTTTCTTTTCGAAAGTATCTCTTTGAGGTGATAGTATACGCCGTGAAACGTGTATACCTCTATGTGCAAACGTAGAGTTTTTTAGATTTGCGAAACATATTGAAATGTGTTTTGTTTCGTAAATCTATTATCTTACTTATTTTCAACACTTATTTTTGTGCGGTCACCGATTATAATCTGCCGTTGTTTTTTAAATTTAAATATTACTTTTTATTTGTATTTTTTCATATTATTTATCAGGAATATTTTGAAGGTTTAGGTTAGCTTAGGGTTTAAGGGTTAGGATTAGGGGATATGATTAGGGGTTAAGGTTAGGCTATGGGTAGTCAAATGTATGGAATCTATATTTAAAATGCTTTCACACAATATATTTTTTCATATTTAGGTAAATATGCATTTTATTAATCTTAGATTCGTATCTGATTACTTTTCTACTAATTATCACTTCTTTCAAATTTTTTAACTAAAATGACCAAAGTTTAATATTTATGTTTTAATTATTTTATTCTGCACCGTAAATGAATATAAAATGGAATCATTGATAATGAATCCACAAGGGACCATAGTTAAGAACCTTTTACAAATCAACTGACGGACAATCTACTCATAGAATTCGATATTTTTTCAATAAATTGAATGTGAATTTGAGCATTTAGACATTTTGCCAACGAAAAAACAAAGAAAGGAAGAGTCTCTTTCTTCCTCTATAACAGTGGTGGCCAACTTTTGTGAACGCAAGATCGACTTTTTTTCTTAAAAATGTGTTACGATCGAATTGTTGTCATAGTCGGAGTTTTAGTGGAGATGGGGAAGTTAGAAATACATACTATGTTTTTACACTGTGTTTTAATACAAGATGTACTACTGCCAAAAATTCGGTTTTTCGACACTTTAAAGATAGATTTAAAACAACAGGAGTAATTATTAACAATATTTATTAATTAAAATTAACTAAAAAAAGACAGACTTAGAATTTATTTTAAAAACATTAATGGGAAGACTGTGTTTGCATGTCTCTAACCAAAGAATCATAATTAGGTGTATATCCTATCAAAGATAATAATAATGAGTCTTCAGTATTAGAATCAATCAGTACAGAACTTTGTTTAGTCTTCGTTAACTTTAAGTATGAAAATGCTGATTCAGACAGATATATTGATCCGAAACAAGAATAAATATATTGACTATATTTGGGGATACTGGGATATTTTTCTAAATGTTGAATTAAATATTTTCGAACAAAATTAAAAATTCTTTAAAAAGTCACAATTTAATTTAATTTTAATTTAAATAATATCAATGGATATTATTATTAAAAAAATTACTTTACGAATTGTTAGAGTTGTAAACTTGAAATTTGAGTTTTCTCTTTAAATTCTCGTTATATATTGTTTTGCTTTAATATTAATATTGTTGGTTTTTTTATTTTTTTTATTTTTGTTATTATTTGAACATTTAAAATTTATTTTGGAAAAAGCATTAGTTGGGTTAATTATTATTCCAAACCGGTATAACATGGGTAATTTGATAATGTATTTTTCAAATAGAAGTTCAACTAAACTGGAACAGTCTTTATCTCAAAACTAAAAAGAATGTGTATAAAACATATACAGAGAATAAGTACTGATTTAGATTAAATATGATGTATGTTTTATATAAATTTTAATGAATTGACTTATATTAATTACATGTACAATTGATGTTTGATAATTAAAACGATTTATGAAATAGTCTACATTTGAAGACACTATAAATGTTTGGCTTTTGCATTTGTCTGTCTGGTGCAATTCTACCAATACAGCATAAGAGTTTCTCTCTTAAACAAATTCTGTACTACCATTATTTTTTGTTATGTCTATATGTGGGAGTTTTATGAAATTGAATTCATATGTTTATTACCTGTTATTTTTGCCCCAATTGCAAAAAATGTATTAGTACAAATATGACATTATTTTCGTTATGAGTTGGCGTTTTGAATAGAAGTCAAGATATCACGAGTGATCGACTTGTTGGCCACCCCTGGTCTATAAAACGTGAAAGGAATTTGAAGTATTAAAAGATACAGTGGAAATTTATAAAAATCAAAAATTTAAAAAATTATCAAAAACTGTGTCTAAAAAAAAGAGAAAAAACGATCGTGAAAATAATTTTGCATTTTTAATATCATATTTTGATTCGTTTTAAAATCATTTTTTAATCAGAAAAGAATAAACATTAAAATAATAATTTAAATTTAACTTTAAAAATTTTAAATAATCAATATTCCTATGGGAAATCATAATTAAAAATATAAATAAAAAATTAATTATATGGACAGCCAAAACATTGGTATTTGTCATATATAAGGAGACTTATAAAATAATTTTTGAAACGACGACTCCAGATACTCCTACTATTCCCGACATTCATATTAATTTCTAACATCCGATTCATTTCAATAATTATTTTAAAAAAATAAGAATTTGAAACTAAATATTTAAAAATCATTTTTAAATTTCTTAAATGGTCATCATTCACTACAGAATTGGAAGTTAATAACAAACTTCCTTTTCCTAACATTCTTGTTACTAAGATGAATGGGAAATATCGATTTAAATTATGAAGAAAGATAACAGATACAGATCTCTACACAACACCACAGAGCTTTGCGAGGAAAAATATACAGAGGGTATGATAAAGGGCTTATTTCACAGAGTTTGGAATTTGTCTTACAATTTTAAAATACCACACCATGATTTAAACATTCCTAAATGACATTTAAGGGACAACATGTACACAAAAAAACCAGATATTTCAGAACCTTAAGGTTACTTTGGACATATTATGTACACAAACAGGAGTTATGAAAGGACTAAATGAAGAAACCATTGACGAATATAAAAAAATAAACAAAAAACCTTATTATGAAGAATTTAATGCATTTATGAAGAGTATTTGTAAGAATATAGATAATGTCAAAATGGTTCAATGACATCCAAAGTTGAAAGCTTCTTTTCAAATAAATCGAAATTTAATTGTGACGAGTGTAAAAACTCGTACATTAGATGGATAAATCGATCGAGTAAGGATCTTGATCATTGGTTACATTGTAAAAATAGAATCTCTTCTATTTCAAAGGATGAAATTATGTTTTACAGAAAGGCTTTGATTCTCATTATGAGAGACAGTTCTACGAATTATTATTGATAAAAATTATGACTTATTAATTAATAATTAAAATGACAAAGTAAAGCCTTCTAGATTCCTAAAATCTTTAATTAAAATTATTAAGAACATTAATTGGGTTTTCCTTACATTAATTTATATCACAGTTTATATCATATCTTTATTTATTTATAACAATAGAACAATTCTCCGTAAAACTTGCGTAGCTCGTCATCGTTCTTGATTGATAATCTTTAATAATATTCTTTAACATCTTATTATTCAAACAAATTTAAATTTAATTACAGTACGACCTCCTTTGCGGAAACCCAAACTGCGGAGAAAACCTAGGTTCTAGGGAAAATTTTATCACCTTAATACTAATCCTTATAAAAACGAATTTTTATAAAGAAATGAACTTCCAAATGGGGAAAATTAGTTAAAATTTTAAAAATTTTGAAAACTTAAGTTAAAAAATTTTTAAATCTTTGTTTAAATATTTGATTTATTAAATTTAGAAATTTAAAATATTCAATCCGGTAAGGAATATTACAATTCTTAATTTTTAAATTTATTTTCTGAAATTTAGAAGAAGTATGGCCAAGAAATTAAATCAAAGTGAAAAAATCAGAATATGCAATGATATACAGTCAGGCTTGTATAAGGATTCGTTTATCTGCGAGAAATATGGCATCTCTAAAGGAAGTCTACACCGGCTGAAAATGAAAAGAAAGGAAATCCTATGCCAAGGCTGCTCTACATGAAATGAGACTACATGGTACCAATTAAATACAGTGGTTTACGAGGTGTTTTGTTCTCTCAGATGCAAAGGTTTCCCGGTTAATGGACCAACTTTAAAACTTATTGCTCGTAAAATCGCAAATAGACATTCTAATAAAGACTTCATTGCTTCAAATGGTTGGCTCCACAGATTTAAGAAACGGTTTGATATAAAATTCAAAACACTTCAAAGCGAAGCACGATCAGCTGATAAAGAAGAGGCTGAAAACTTTCACTCTACATTTAATGATTTAATCAAAAAATATGGTGAAGAAAACATCTTCAATTGTGACGAAACTGCAATTTTTTATAAAACTCTGTCAAAAAAAAGTTTTGTTGAAAAAAATGAATCATCCAGCGGATATAAAATGAGAAAAGAACGTCTCTCACTTCTTTTATGTTACAGTGACACAGGAAAAAAATATAAGCCGCTTATAATAGGACGGTCAAAGTCACCAAGAGTATTGAGAGGAGTTAACCTAAAAGCCATAGGCATTGAATATGATGCTTCATACAAAGCCTGGATGACCAAAAGTATCTTTGAGAATTGGCTATCTCATTTTAATGAAGAAATGAGGGGAAAGGGAAGAAAAGTAGCACTGCTAATAGACAATGCAACTTGTCATGCTACTTCTATCCAATATTCAAACATTGATGTAATATTTTTTTCCAAAAAACACGACTTCTTTAATACAGCCATGTGATCAGGGCGTTTAAAAATCATTTTAATAATTGGATGATAAGAACAATTATCCATCACAAAAATCCTACAGCTGAAATAGATGAAGTTATAAAAGCGATCACAATATTAGATGCAATGTCATGTTCAAAAATGGCCTGGGATAAAATAACTGAATCTACAATACAAAATTGCTTTGAAAAGGCCTTGAAAATTGAAATTTATGACAGTAGAAAACAACAGGACAACAAAGAATGTCCGATTGATCATGATATTGTGGAAAATGCAATTTTAGACACCGTCTCTGATGATGATAACAGTGATGAATAAGATAGCAGCGAGACATTTGTGAAACATTTAGATTATGAAAAAAAGCATAAAAGATGCGGAATGCGTTTTCACAACACTTCTTAATGTAATCAAACAAGAAACTCCTGAAAATGTTCTTCACCTATACAAATTCAAAGCCGATATTATGAGTTCATTACAAAAAAACAAAAGAATAACATGAAAATCACAGATTTTTTATTAAAAAATAAAAATGAATGACTTATCTTGGTTTTAATGTTTAATCTTGGTTTATGAGTCATTAATACAGTAATTTTTTTTATCACAAAAGTCATTTTTCCAACATGTTTTACTTAATTTTTGAGCACCCCACTTTTTGTGGAAAACCTCACAATTGGGGAAATTTTACCCCAAAACGGGGTCGTACTATATTACAAAAATAATTTATACTTTAAATTTAAAATAATTTTTATTTATTTTAAGAAATTATTATTAAAATATTATTTATGAAATATTAATTTAATTTTAAAATGATTATTTAAATTTTAATAATTGATTAAACAACCCGACATTTTAAAATATTTAAATATCAATCTTCCATCTGGGTGGGAGAAATAATCCTAAAACAACACACAATAAACACCATCCAAAAATATTCCTCACAAAAATAAACAAATATGTATATTATACATAAATTTTATCTTATAAAAGCCCAAGTCACTCACTGCCTGCCTCACTGCCTCACTAACGCTGTAAGGTAAATTTTTGAAATGATTTTGTAATCAATAAAGAAATGATTGTATATTAATAAATAAATATTAGACTGATATTAGAATGAATATTAGAATGAATGCGATTTTTGTAACCGTAATTTCTTAAATATCATTTTGCCTCGAGATATGATTTTCAAACTTTGCATTAAACAGAAATAAAAACTTTTGTTATACGATTTTTTATACTCGAAACACTGAAATTTTCAATAAAAATGCTTTCAGAAAAAAGTCGCGTGATCTAATAACATTGAACCCCCGGCAAGAGAGGGCAGCGAAGTGGGCCGAGAGCGCTAGTATATAATAATAATTTAGTTTCAGAAATTGATTATTGTTAATGTTTTGATATTTCATACATAATCATCAGCAAAAATAATTTTTAAAATATTTGAATGTCAATTTAAATTTTTGTTTTTTTAAATATTTTAATATTAGAAAATAAAAATACATAATTAGATTTCTTTAATAGTTTATTAAATATAATAAAAAATTTTATGCCATTAATATCTTTAAACAAATAAATATATCGTTCATTAAAAAAACATTAAAAAATAAATTAAAATTTACTTTCACGAATTTTTTTTACAAATCATAGTTTTTAATAAACTTTAATTAATTAATTAAATTTTTAAAACTTTCATAAAAGGATAATATTATCTATAAAACATCATACAATAATATCATAAGATAAAATATCGCAATCACATGAACCTCATGGGCTCCCACATAACGGATGCCCGCCGTGGCGACATAGAAATAGTATTTTTTTAAGAAAAAAGAATGACTCTGATATAATAACATTTATTGCAGATCACACCTTGCTGGCTGAACAACATTACATTGTCAATTAATTAATACTTGAAAATTTCATCCATTTTATTATTCATTATTTAAACAAATTTTATTATTTTTTGATTTTTGACATTTTCATTTATAAATTAATAAAATTTTTCATTTTCACAATTTCAATTTGATTTTTTTATTGTTAACTTTCATTTTTTTATTAATAATAATTTAATTTATTATTTTTCTCGTCGTATCCAACTCCACCAAATTATGGTAATTTTTATTTTTGCGTAAAAATGCGAGCACTACAGTAATAGAAATAATCACAAACACTTTATAATTTATATTTCAATAAATTCTTATGAGTATATTTTAATCGGATATGTACATTTCTTTAAGACTTCAGTTGGATGTTTTATCATGTTTTCTCCTCTTTCCTACTGTAATATACAATTTTCGAAATTCTAAATTTACAGATTGAGGTATAAGGAATAACTAATAAAATTAAACTAATTTGTTTTAATAAACTTTATATTTAAGTTTATTTGACTTTTAATTGTTAATATCTTCATTTTATTTTTTATCAAATATTAAAATAAAAAATAATTATAGAATTTATATATTACTTAATTTATATGCACGTATTATAATTGTAAAACGTTTTTAATTAAATAATCTTAACAATATGAATATTAAAGATTAAAATAATAAAAATAATAAAAGATAAAAGAAATTCATTCATTTGCATTATATAAATATATAAACTACATATCTAACTGTTTCCTCGTTGCTATTCCAATCAGCATTTGTAGTCCTTATGAGTACTATTTCCCTTTCTCTTCCCATGGCATTATTCGATTTATAATATATCGTTGTTTTCTTTGAATACCATTGGATATTTTCATTCTTTTTACTGCCATTATTAAATCCATCAGTTGATCGTATTCAATCACAAATTTTCTAATCAAAAAATCACAGAGATTATTTTTCAGTTTACTGTACGGAAGGAGAATGAATATATAGAAACCGAGCAAAATTATCATAAACAGAATCAACAGGATCCCAACAACAATATCTGCAGCCTAATATATCATCATTGAACTTCGATTTTGTAAAAAAACTTCGGAAAATTGAAAAACACAACAAACGATTCCAACAAACTTTATTTTTAAAATATTATCAATAACTCTGCGGGGATTCCGCTTTTTACATGTTGGTGTATTAAAACAATCAACATTTTCAAATGAACAAACATATATATGAAAACATATGAATTTGAAATATAAAAAACATATATACATATATTTACTTTTTTATTGAAATTATCACGATGAAAATAATTTTCTCTTTTTTTACAATTAAAAATATAGTTAATAATTAGATACATAATTAGATATAGTTTAATTTTAACTTTACTAACTTATTTATTTATTTCATTTCATTTACTTTTATAAAACATATTTCTTTAATTAATTCTGCTTAAGTTTGATCAAGATGTAAATTTTAATCTCAACCACTGACTCATGTTCAAAAGGTTCATCCAACTGCTAATTTAAATTATTAATGTATCGCTTGAGGTTGACGCTAAATGAATCTCAACAAAGATCCTCTCAATGTATATGACAAAAGTTTTTTTTCAATTATCTCACAAGAGATATTTTTCATTTATATCACTAAATTAATCAAGTTCAATTAACAAAACAAAATTTGAAACTTGATCAACATCTTTTATTTGAAGTATTACGCTCAATCGACTTATATATAAAGGTATTTCTACAATAGAATATTCCAAATAAACCATCTTCTCTGAAGAAATATTTCTTAATATATTAAAAGTGCAACTATTATGGATGGAGACATGTGATTTAGCATTTACTAACACGAAGAAAGTTTTGACATCAACTCATTCTGGGTTTTCCAGACTTTGAGAAATAACTTATTCTGAACACCGAAGCTAGTTTTAAAACTGTCGGCGTAGGTCTTTCTCAAAAAGACAAGAATAGTAACGGGAGAGTTATTTCAAAAGGATCACACTCTGTGAGTAATTTCTAAAAGGGATACTGCATAAAAAAGACAAAACTGTTGGAAATATATTACTTTTGTCAACATTTCAATCATTTATTGTATGGAAAATGACTAAGAGTAAGAACAGACAACAAGCCGATTACGTTCATGTTAAAGACAAGAAAACCGATAATCGAACTATTTCAGACATGGTTACACTACTTATTAAGTCTAAATATACAACTAAGATACCAGAAGGGAATCGAACATTCAAACTCAGATATGCTATTGCGGAAAACGTGTGATACATGCAAACGGTACTTTATAGTACACGAAGCATCAAAAACACAGAAGATCAAGACTCAGAGGATAAACGCAGTAGATACGACAGAAAGATTTAAATATCAAAAGGGAGACATCGAAGGAATAAAAAAAGCATCAACGAAAGACTTGGATTCCAGAAGCAGAGAGAAAAGAAATGATTATACGAATAAATACACTATTATCACACGAGGGTATAGAGAAAATGACAAAATATATCACATTAAAATATGACATGAACAAACACAACAAAGTAACGAAAGAAGAACGTATGACATTAAGCGCAAATGAACCATTTGTAAAAGTAAACATATATGTCTGTTCTCTTTAAAAGAAACATGGGAAAAGAAAAAAATATATTGTGTCAGTCATCGTCCAATTCAACAGATACATTCCATTAATTTCCGTCAGAAAACAAGATAAAATAACAATCAAAGAGGTAATAAAGAAAAAATGAATTTTAAGATTTAGACCACAAAAAAATTAGAGTGCTCCAAAACATTTAAATCTAAAATAATTAAAGAAATAGTGAAATCAATGAAAATCCTCAAATGCTACTCAAGCCCATACCCCCACAACTCAAATTTAATAGTAGAAAGACAGTTTTGGACCATAAGAGAATATCTAAAGTATTCTTACATATGATATCAATTTCAGAATGGGAGGAATTTTACCTCAGATAGATTTTACATTAAATGCCTTTTTTTCAGAAAACACTAGGTTAAATCCAGACAGAAATCCTATTCGGAAAGAAAATATACAGAGAAGAGTGGCATAGTCGAAATATAAAGTTACAGTAACGGAATGTATGTAAATTTTTTATATGTAATTTTCATTAATAAATTTTTGTATGAAATTATGAATTTTTATCTTGAATCAAACATTATCGAAGATAATGTCAATGCAACTAACATTTTTATTGATAACCTATTTTCTTTTCCAAACCACTCGACGTGCCGGAGCGCTTGCTCAAATAGAGGTGTTAGAGAAAGGAGGTAATTTTAGATTGATAGTCATTTGATTATCAATGTCATTTCCCGAAGTTATATTTGATGCATTATTTGATTTTAAATAAATGGATTCAACAGTATCTTTTATGATTTTATTTAAATACTTTTTATTAATTCCATTTTTAGAAAGCCTTTTATGAAGTTCATCAACTTCATTATCAAATATCTCAAAGGTTGATGTTAAACCCCAGACTCTATGTACCAAACCTTTAATCATGTTCCTATTATATTTTGGGTCAGAAAACCTGTTTGGACAACTGTACAAACCGGTATCAGTTGGTTTTCGATATATTCGAGTCTGATATTTATCTTTCATTCTTTCAATTAATACATCTAAAAATGATAGTTTATTAGTATTTTCCATTTCAAAGGTAAACTTGATATTAGGGTAAAGATCATTTACAAACTCTAAAAAGCGTGAGACATTATCTTCACCTTTAAATATAAGAAAAGTGTCATCAACATATCTCGTATAAAATAAAGGTAATTCACCATTAAAATTATTGAACTTTTGTTCTAAATTATGCAAAAAGATAGAGGCCATCAAAGGCGCTAAAGGTGAACCCATAGCGATTCCCTCAGTTTGCATAAACCATTCTTCATTAAAAATAAATGGTACGTTTTTAGTACTGAATTCCAATAATTCTCTTAATGCTTTACTACTCAATGACTTAGTTTTATCTTCTACCAAATTATCCCATAATTTAACGCATAAATTTATGGTTTCATTCAATGGAATATTGGTGAAAAGATTTACTATATCAAATGATGACATCACTTCACGGTCTGATTTAATAATCCAATTCAAAATTCGATTAACAAATTCAAAACTGTCTTTACATTCTAGAGGATTATTAATCAAAGGTTTTAATAATCTCTCTAGAATTTTTGCAACTTGATATTGTGCACTACCAATC
>MQRK01057582.1:0-10837 GCA_001938485.1 Girardia tigrina
TGGTTAGGTATAAAATTTCGCACATGTCTAGAAAAAAATTATTTTCCTCTTTTTAGTGCATTGGTAATGCTTGAAAAACGTGGTTGTTTTTATAAAAATGTTTTTTTATTAATAATATTTTGAATGAATGGATAGTTCCGTATCGAATGTAATTTTGATATTTACGGTTGTTAAGGTTAAAACGGATTTAGTTTCTACAAATTCAGGAATAAAAGGATTTCTTTATAAAATCAAGCTGATTCTTTTTATGATTATAAGGGGTTAGTTTAAATTTAAGTTTCGCCAAAATAGTTTATTATTTTTTAATTTGAAAATTTAAAAGAAATGAATTAAAAAAACTAAAATGTAGACTAAAAATATGATAAAATAAATACTTATTTAAAATATGCTTACAGTAATAACAATTGATATATTTTAATAAAATTTATGAAATAAGTTTAAATAAATTTTAAAATAAATGGATTAATATTTTAAGAAATAATTTTTTTAATAAAAGGGCTTATTGTAAATTTAAATTAATTAGTTTTTATGATAAAGTTTCGTAAAATGTTTGAATTAATTTAAAGTTTAAATTTCGTAAATTTTCAAAATTTAATCGAAAAATTTAATGAATCAATTTTGGGCGAAATATTTGAATTAATAAGAAATTTGTATAAATATATGAATTGTTGATATTAATAAACTTTGTGGTGTTAAGTTATGATTTCAGAATACTGAAAGTTGCATAAACCCTACTTACAATGATGTTTCGTCTTTTTTGGGAGGGTGGTAAATCCGATGAATTAATGCAAGTTTTGATTTAATACATTTTCTATAATAATATAGTTTCGAAAATTTTTATTTTTTGTAATTTTTATTATTAGGTAATACTTAATTATTTATTTTTAATATAATATTTATTTCTTGTTATTTATTTTTTTTATTAACCCTGACCAACCACCACTTGTCTGGGTTAATAACTGATGTCACGACACTATATAATTTAATTAATATATATTATCTCAAAAGATTATTATTACTTGTTTATTAGTATACTTTCCCTAAAGTGCAATTCATATATTTCCATATTATTATACATAATAGACCATAAATTTGTAAGCTACAACTGTAAGCAAATACGACATAAAAATACTAATCTAATTCTAATTTATATTATTAATTTATATTATATTATTTCTAATTTATATTATTATTATTATTGGATCTCTTAAAAAATAATTAATGTTTTCATTTTTTCGATAATTAATTTGACAAAATATTCATCAAAAAAGAGAGAAGAAATAATTGTCACTTTAAAAAAATATTTTTCATCTTAAAATAAATAAATAAAACTGTAATCATTTACATTTTACGACAGGAAAATATATCAATTTCACTGTAAAATAAATAAAATAACCTCTTCATTTAAACAACAAATTTAATTTCCCCGAAAAAAAGATTCCCATCATTATCATTCACTTTTTTCCAAGATTTTATTATCTTTTAAAGACAGATTTTATTTATATTTTTCTAGTAAAAGATACGAAAAAATAAATTTCTTTAGCAATTTGAAATAAATTTAACGAAATTTTCAATTTCAAAATTTTTAAAATATTTTTTTTAATTAATTTTTCTTATTTTTTTAAAAATGTTTTTTTCTTGTTCTACTTAACAAAAAATGACATAATTCAATTTGGAAATCGTCAAAATTTTAGAAAGAGATTGATTTCTCATGTAAATATCTCCAAAGACACTTTGGAAATTTTTTGAAAATTATGTTAATTAATTAGAAGAATTTCTTGGTGGAATTGTTGCCGGTTTACATGACAAATCAACCGAACTCAATGATTCAGCATTCATTAAGATTTGAGAAGTCGCCGACTACTCAGAACAAACAATTTCAATTACAGAAATTGGGGGAAAGAATTCCGTAACAGCACTGTTGGAATAATGTGAATCAAGTGAAGTGTAGTGCGTGCCGTAGCAAAGGAATTTGAAGAATCATTCGTCCACTACTGTCCGAAATACTATTCTGCTGAATTTCACGGATGAATGATTTATAGATTGTTTGAAACGTCAAATTATATCACATTTTCACAAACATGAAAATTTTTTATTAGAAATTTCTTTTGATTATGTTTTTAAATATTTTTTCTAACTTTAAATCATTTTTTGATTAAAGATTTTCTTTGGTAAATGTTTCATTTAGTTATATTATTTTTGTTAATTTTTTTTTAAATATGAAAAAAAATAAATTAAAAAATATTTAATTAATTCAATTCTAGTTGTAATTTTAGTTTATATTTTTATTATTTTTTTCCCATTTTTCGTTTATTGTTTTATATGTTTCATATCATGTCACATAAATCACAATCAATTTAAATGTATTTTTGATATTATTTATAAATTTTTAAAAAACAAAAAATGCACCACTTCCAAATATTTTTTCGTGATAACGGTTTTACAATCATCTTCAGATCACTGATTCTTAGCCTTTTTACTGATTATATATGGGTAAAATTAATCGAAAACTTGTAAATGTGATTTGAGTATAAATTATTTCAAAATTCTGTGCAAGCGTTTTCAAAATTATTAGGGAGAATGTGTCGTGTGAAACTTCGTTAATAAAGTGAAATGGATCCGAAAATTAATGTTTAAACGACACTCTCAACGAATTTGTTAAGAGTTTCCGATTAATTATATGTAATAGATTACAAAATTATCCATTTCACATATGCAAGCTGTGAGAAATGTTTTGAATTGTGTGTTGATATTGTGCTTGTTGTATGTTGATTCGGATTGTGTCTCTCCTGCACAGATGGATGATTGGTATTTTCTTTGATTCTTACTAATTAAAAATAATTTAATTTAATTTTAAAGTAAAAAGATTTAAAATAATTTTTGAATGTATTATTTATTTTTTAATGTAATTTAAAATTTTAATATATATTGATGTTGTTAATACAAGCTGTAGAAAAGCTAATATTAGTGATCCTTCACAAAAAATATTTTTATATAGCATATATTTTTTAAAAAATTGCGATTTTTTAAAATTTATTCCAAATATTTACAAAATAACTATTAAGAACATTTAGAAAAGTCTCATTTGAATTTTTATTACAATCACATTTAGAGTCATTATGACTCTCAGAAGGTCTTTCATCATTTGCCATCGCTCTAATTGGTTTTCTTATATTTTTTTTTAATCATGATTATTCGAACAATTTTTCTAAGTTATTTTTTAAAATATTTAACCTCTAAAAAATATTAATTAAAAAATAATAATTTTTACCATTTTTTCAATAAATCCCAAAATAATAAAAATGCCATCCAATTATTAAAAATGCCTTTTAATTTAAATTTTACTAAAAATTATTAAACTTAATTTTAATTGTGAAATTAAAAATATAAACTTATCAAATGATTATTTTAATTATGTTCTATTAGTCAATCATTTAAATTTAATAAAAAAATACCAATTTCCATCTGGCTGGGAGAATCACCATCCTAAATTCTGCATACTTAAATCACTACATTTACACATTCAAACAATTTAAAATATTCCTCAAAATAACGAAATCACTTGAATCATGCTAAACGAAATTATTCGATAAAATTTAACCATTGAAGTACATATGGACAGTCACCTTATGGATATGTTCAATCCTCACGTGTCTCATGTACCATTGTTAACTTACTCCTGGAATCTGAGATCCCAGTAGATCCGTTTTTGTTAATTTCTTTTCGGAAATCTATAACTGAAATTCTTTCATGTTTTGCTAATTTTTTAATGTTCCTTTTAACCTACTATAGTTGCATATTTTGGAATTTCTTCAGGTTTCCATTCCAGTTTTTAAAAAGTGTCTTATATCTGGTGTAATTTGTGATTTTAAGAATCTAGTTATTCTTAAGGATTCCATAGTCTATGATCAAGTCACAACCTTTTCCCGAAATAAAATAATTCCTTTTCATGACCTTAACGAAATTAAGTTTTATTTCAGAAATATTATACAAATAACTATCAGAATTCCTCCAAAGTAAGCGTTTTTCACGAATCATCTATTTTATTAAGATCAACTTCTTCCTAAAACAAGATCATGAATATTTTCTTAAGGCTTGTAGTCATCCCTTACTGTCAATAAAAATAGTATTTTTGCATTATTTTTTGGTATTATTTTGGTATTATTTGGTATTTTTGGTATTATTATTATTTATTAATTTATAGATTTATTAAATATATTTATATTTAGGGTTTTAGTTATTATTCGAATATTATAAAAGGTGAAATGCCGTTTTTCATTGAAAAAATATTTTCCATATCTAATTTCTAAGGGATCATCCGTCCGATTCATAATGATAGAATAAGTTCGAATTTTGTATTTTAATATGATCTATGATTATAGAATCCTTTGATATTCGTACAAATAAGTTTATTTTTGTTGTTACTAGAATAAAAATTACTTATGCTATGCTTTTGAAACCGAATAATTAAATATTCATCAAATTATTAAAAAAAGAAAATACGAATTTATAAGACTTTAATTAATACTCGTCTACGATATCAAAGGAAAATGAATCATCTAGCAAGTATTGATCCTTCCTTGAGGCAAAATTAAATTTTTCCTAAAGCAGGAAACGCATGATTGTTAATAAAAATTGACGCATTTACTCATTTCAGCGTCTTATTGTGTAGAAGGCTCGGCAATGAAAGCATGTCACATTAAATTTGCATGAATAAAGGCACTTTTAATGGTGTTTTTAAGCTTTATTTGTGCATTTGTTTAGTTGATTTGATATAAAGCTTCAGATTGAATGTTTCGCTGATATTTTAAAGCATTTGAAGCTGCATGAACCATTTATGATCAAGATATAATAAGTGATAACTTAGCCAAAAATGTTTTAAATAATTTAAAGATGGAAAGTTTAAGTAATATGGATTGTGAAAGTTTTAAATCGGACTTTAACTCAACATCTTGAAAAATATGATCAGCCTATTTATAACTTACATGGCATTGTTTAGAGTCAAATAGTTTCAATTTCAAACGAAGAATAAATGAATGAACAAATGGTTTCAAGTTATGAACAAGAAAATAAGATAAACTTTCACGGTACATATTTAATCCAAAAGGCATCATCTATAATGAACCACTTCCCATAAATAAAACAATATAATGAATAACTCATATGACGCCATGCATCTATTTCATTAGAAAATATAAATTGAGTAAGTTATATACAGGGGTGGCCATAAGTTGCTTTAACCAGTTTTAATAATAATAAACACAAAATTCTAAATGATTTATAAACAAAAACCAGATAAAATTTTTTGTTTTAATAATTATTTATTTAAAAATTTTTAAATTTATTTCATTTTGTTCATTGTTGTTTGCAATATTGGCATGACAATTAACACTTCAGTAACGAATTTTTATAGTAAAGCAGTGGATAAAGCATGATAGAAATTCAAGAGCTGTAGCTGCAGCATTTGCAAAAGAGTATCCTAATGACGCTCCTCCATCACGACAATCAATGCATGTTTTGGCTAAAATGTTTCACGAAACCGGCTCTGTAACCGACAAGAAAAGAAGTGGGCGCCCTAACAATATAAATACCGATGATGTATAACATATCAATGTATATATTGGCGAGACATCCCGTCATCTTTGAAAGAGAATCCAAGAACATGGTCGGAATGTAGGGGGGAGTAATATTGCAGAACACAGAAAGAGTTGTGGGTCGAATGAAAACATCAACATAAATGATTTTAAAATTCTGTGTTCTCGTTTTAAAAACTATTGGGAGAGGGTGGCCTGTGAAACACTATATCAAAATATCAGATCTTTAGATCCTAAGATTAATGTGCAAACGGGTCTTTCGAAAACCCTATTAAGCGTATTTAGATGACATAATAATCCATTGATGATATAATCACTGATTGCCTATATAAGGAGATTTAAAATTCATTTTTTTCTTGAGACTTAACGATGACGGTTATACCGTCGAAATTAATTTTCATGAAAAATAAATGTCAATTTAACAAATTTTTGTCTTTAAAATTAAGTTAAATATTTTTACAAAATTTGTAAATTTGATTTCAAAAAAATTTAATAAATGAATTTTGTTGAAATTATTAAATTAACAAGGAGAATTTTTTTTAATTTGCACATAATTAAAATTATTAATGTTATGAGAGAAAATACGAATTCTAATTTTGAATCAGACATCATCAAAGATAATAAAAATAAAATGAGAAATTATATTTTTTCATACATTTAATATTGTTGAGGTAAAAAAAATTATATTCAAGAAACTATTATAATGTCCCATAGGATTTGTAAAAAAATATTCCAAAAATATGACTACCTATAACCATTGTCTCTAGAGAATTCCATCATCTATAGAAAACTTAATTTATTAAATTAATAATTAATGAAATAATATTCCATTATTATATTTCTTGGAAAAATATAATTTCCATTACTGTGTCAATCAAATTGTCATAAAAACCTCTTTCCTTTCATGTCAATCACATCCACAACCTTTATTTGGACTGAGTTCGTGAAGGAATATAATACAAAATTGGAAAAAAATGTTGGAAACATTTTTTTTTCAGAATTAACAAATAATTATTTGATTAATTTTCTTTTTATTTCTTCTATCAATTTTACTGGAAAATAATAACTATATCAAATTTGACATATATTAAATACTCGATAAATAATTAACAAAAAATTACTATAAATAATAAACTAAATAATAATAATTTATTGAAAATTAATACAAACAATAATTAGGAATGAAAAATAAATAATGGAAGAAATATTAAAATATCAGATAAATGATAAATATATCATTGTACAATATATAATGTTTTTTCTAAATATTTTATAATAATATTTTAGAGGTCAAATTTATATTATTTAAAATATTATTGATATGAAAACCACTTAAGTCAGAAATTATTTATAATTTGAATTTTTTGAATAACATGAAAATTCAGTTTTGTTAATTGGGGAAAAAAACATATATTTTTATAATTTCTTTAAAACCAGAAATAATATTAAATCTTATACCATAACCGTAATCACAGCCCTTAAGGTAACCAAAAATGTAACTTGACCTATACATTGTTTTCCAGGTTCCTCGTCCATGTCCAGTCCATGTCACAAAGTATTCTTTTTAAAATGTTTTTACAAATTTTCCTCTTCAAGTAAATTTGGGACTTTACAATATAATTTCAGTAATTTTTTAAGAAAAATAATAATGATTTTTTTTCAAGGTTTGTTTTTATGTTTTAAAAAAGTTATATTTTGGGGCTAATTAGAGATGAGAGTGTCGATCTTTTGACCAACCATTCTGAAAAAAATCGAATTTGAAGTATTCTCCGATAAGGAACGTTTACGCTTCCACCGAATGCAGTGATGAAAAAGCAGAATTTTTTGACTCTCTAAACACCATGATCAGTAAAGCAGAAGTTGACACTAGATGATCAGGGTATATGATCATCATAATACGAGACTTCAATTTTTGCATTTACAGTTTATACTCTGACGAGGAGAATCCTGTACCCAGTGTTGGGAAGTATGGATATATTACAAGCACGTCTGACTATGGAAAGATTAGTATGAAAATAGTGAACTTATTCTCCGAGCATAATATAAGTAAAAGAACCAGTGGGATTCACCCTTCAACGAAGAAGAAGAAGCCACTGAATTATTTCTTTGCACATGTGTAAAATATTAGATGAACTAAAGACATTCAATGTCAATATCTTTATGATTGCGGCTCTGATCACCATTACATGGTTTAGTATTTGGAATCTGAAAACTGAATTACCGAAAATTATTCAAAAAGATCATTTATTTAAAGTTGTAGTAAAATTATGCTTCAGCTTCATCAAAAGATTAGGGTGGCTGGATCTTGATGAAAATGTACCGAAAAAGTAAGTACCAAATTACTAAAACGATGCAAGAAAGTGAAAGGTGCATCACTAAAATAGAAATGGACGAATAATCATAAAACTGATGTAGGTCACCTTATTAACATAATAAATCACAAATGAATACAATTGGTATTGTAGCCTTTCAAGAAGAATCTACAAAGATTGAGAGCTTCGCGAAATAAAGTTTCAAATAAACTCAGCAGATGAAAAATGGAAAGAACGATTAATCTCAGTAATGAGATTGAACATAATTACAAGACAGAAGTTTTTAAAAAGAAAGAGACCACTTATTTCGAATTCCACTTAAATGGGAATCCGAGACCAAAGAGCAGATGCTTTTTACAGAGTGTCCTTGATCTCAAATGATCATATGGTATGTAATTAACAAAAGCTTTAAAAGCGTGCCAGCTCGTTGAGTGGGCTGGTATGACTAGGTAACCCAAAGTAAGATGGATTGGCATAGAGCGTCCAACGGAGGATGCGATACAGTTCCCTTTATCTCAACTGAGTAATGGGTATACATCCGGATAAACTGTAATGATGGGTGAATTTTTAAAAGTGGGCGGGTAACTACTCATTGTCAAACTGAGATATTATTTTATGATGATAAGGAATGGAGATTGTAACCAGTTTCCAACCGAACGGAGAGGCGCGAAACGGGTAATACTGGGAAAGGGAAAGTGTTCGAGATCTGAGGTGATTAATAAAATGTTTATAATTCTTTGTGAAGTAACTGGCAAGGTTTTTGCATGAATTGTCGAAAAAAATCTTGTCTGTAATGGAAGAAACACTAGATTCCTTGTTATTTAGTCTATGGTTTAAAGTTTTAATAACATTCAATTTTTCCAATATTAAAATTTTAGTTTTAAATGTGACTTTTGTTGTTATATTTTAATTAGAAAATGTTATTCTTTTGTAAAATAAATAATGATATAAGTTTATTTAATATTTATTATAAATTATATAGTAAATATTTTCAAAACAATTTTCTAAGATATTTTTATAAATAAAATATTTCTAAATATTTAGAATAAACAATTATATAATTTTAATCTCTTCAGAAAGTTTAAATAAATATTTAATTTTATATTTTATATTTTTTCGCCTGAAGATATTCTATTTAGAGCGATACTTGTCGTAAATGTAATAAATGATTGTTCTCAAGTAATAAATAGTTTGATCTATCAAGAATATTTATTTTGGCCTTCCTCTTCATATCTTTATATCTTTTCATTTCGCGTTTTCTATAAAACTAAACTACCAAAAAGATTATAATTTTAAAACCATTTTAAGAATATAAAATATACCTTTCTTAATATTTTATTGTCAAATAAATCTCTAAGTCTTTGTCTATTTTTGTCTATTTTGTTTTTATAGTTTCTCTGTAATACATTTTACGTTATATTTTAAAGAATTCCGTTCATAAAAATGATTTTTCAGAAATTTGAAGAATATGTCAAAGATTATTTTATGAGATTGGTGAATTGTGTAAAATGATAAAATCATCTCCATCAACGCTGCCTATTAATCTGTCAACTCGTGAAAACCGCATGAAAATTAGACGGAAAAAGAAGAACATGCTACTATGGTTTATGTCCTGTCCAGAAAGTCTTGACCGTTTCTTAGTCAAGTGAAAGATTAGCATTTATTGTTATTTTCTAACCTCGCAGTTTCTTCACCAAAGGAATTAGGAAACTCCCAGAAAGGTGGGAGAAATGCGTGGCTCACAATGGACAATACTTTGAACACATTAGAGATGATGAAAATAACAATAAATGCGTATCTTTCAATTGTGTATAAATCGGTCAAGACTTTTTGGACAGACCTGTATAAACGAAATAATATCAAACCTGCAAGTAGCGTTTATATCACTTTCATTATTATCAAATTCAGAACTAATAATTTAACACCACAATTTATTAATATCAACTATTCTCATAATTAAACAAATTTCTTGTTATTTCAATTATTTCGCCCAAAATTGATTCATTAAATTTTTACGATTAAATTTTGAAAATTTTATGAAATTTAAACTTCAAATTAATTTTTACATTTTTAAAAAACTTTATCATAAAACTAATTAATTTAAATATACTATAAGCCTTTTATTAAAAAATTATTTATTAAAATATTAATCCGTTAATTACCTATTTTAAAATTTATTTAAACTTATTTCATAACTTTTGTTAAAATATATCATTTTTTATTACTGTAAGCATATTTTAAATAATTATTTAATTTTTATGATATTTTACTTTACATTTTAATTTTTTAATTTACTTTTTTTTAAATTTTCAAATTAAAAAATAATAAACTATTTTGGCGAAATGCATATTTAAACTAACCACTTATAAAACCAAAATAAATTTCATAAACATAAATATATTAAACAATGTAATCCAACCAACCGATTCACATAGTTAATCACAGTAAAAAAAATTATAACTCTTATGACACTATGCTAAAGTTAATTTGAGGTATTAATATTCTTTCAATATTGTGATAATGGTAATGAAATTGAAAATGATCAGAGTTGAAATTTTTAGATTTAAGTCACCACAAAAAAATAAAATATTAGGTTGAGGAATAAGTTCCCGCCGTTTTCTGAATTTTTAATCAATTTTTAATCAATTTAATATTTAAATCAAATTTTTTGATGTAATGTTATATGTTATTTGAAAGCTATAAGTCGTATAATCGAGGCGCCAAAGCCGCAGACGCTGCCCGAGAGCTTTGTGCTGTATACGGAGAAGGTGCTATAGCTGATAGAACCGCTCGTGATTAGTTCGCAAAATTGAAAATTGGCAATTTTGACCTCAAGGATGCACCTCGTTCAGGACGACCAAATGAATTCGATGAAGAGCGTTTGAACAAACTTTTGCATGAAGACGCGCGTCAAACCACTCGAGAATTGGC
>MQRK01057640.1:0-11398 GCA_001938485.1 Girardia tigrina
CTGTCGCATTTAGGGCACTGAAACACCAACCAAAACATATCAGAGGTCACAGGCTAGTTAAAAAGTTAATGTTTGGATGGGGTTGTCTTCAACTCGTGTTTATGGGCCCTTTTTTATTGAAGGCAACATAACAGCGGCGCTTTACCTTGATATGGTAAAAAGTTGCTTTATGCCATCGTTATCAAGAACATGCAAACGGAAATCTGTGTTCCAGCAAGATGGAGCACCTGCACATTATTTACTGATTGTGCGAAAATTTCTGGATGAAGCGTTTCCACAACGTTGGCTGGGACGATGTGGTCCATATGTATGGTCTGCCAGATCACCTGATTTGCCACAACTCGATTTTTTTGTGTGGGGGTATTCGAAGACTGAAATGTATAAGAGAAAACCAGAAACAATTCAGCAACTTAAATATTTTATTTGTCAAGAAGCGGCAAAAATAGATGATGAAATGTGCCAAAATGCCCTTAAGTCTTTTCATGGACGCGTTAAACATTGTATTGATGTCGATGGTTATTCTGTTGAATATTATTAAATTTTAATAAATGCTTGAAATTCTGTTGATGAAATTCTATTTGGAATCAATTTTAATGTTTTGTTCTGATTTTAAAGAAAGATTTAATCAACAGACAACAATTTATTAATATGCACGATTCTGGAATGTATTTGAAATGTTTTCATCGTGAAAAATGTTTCATCATGAAAACCATTTTTGCATAATGTTTTGCCAAAAAAAGTTTTTGCAGTTTAAAACCTGGTAGTTACTTTATGATCACCCTGTATAATAATCGAAAAAGATAGTGAAAGTAGTTTGAATAATTGTTGTAATGACAATTGGGTATGTGGTATTAATAAATGTTTGATTCTCAGATAGAGTCAGTTTAGTAACGTTTTCTTCCTTTTTTGTTTTTTTTCTTCCGTAAAATAAATGAATAATTGTAATAAATATTAGAGCGATACGTTTAATTCCAGATTTATTTATTTTATTGACTTGTTTGTTTTGAAATTTAAATTTTAATTATCTGTATGACGAGATAATTAAATAATAATATAAAATGGACTTCGCTTGTGACAATTCTGTTGCTATAGATTGGAGATAACTAAATACTTCTTTAAAATTCATTTTAGGATCTTGTAATCTTCGTTAAACACAGTCAATTCTTCTGAGAATTTCATTTCACAAATGGATTAGCGTTATAAAATTAAAATTGGATATGCTTTGTAATAGAAAAACACCCTCACCTCTAGTGTTACGTGTGGTAGTCATATTCCCTGCTAATTTTCCTAATAAATTCCATAATTGTTCTGGTTCATCTACAATTGAGTTAACTGCTTCTGCTCTGGCACTCCATCGCATGTTAGATTTAAGTTTAAGAATTTTTTAACAATATTTTTAAACAATTCCCATTATTATGTTTGTCTGTGAGTTGGTCGTAAACCGGAAACAAGTATCCCAGTCTGTGGTGACGAGGGACGTGTTCTGCAACATGATGGAGACAAGGCTGATAGATATCCCATAAAAATTACCGGCGTTAAATGGCTTTCGAGAAGTAACATGTAGCCCTCTCGCGACTTCATACTGCGATTCGACAACGAGGATAGACTTGACTGGCGGTTTACTATGCAGGACTTTCATGTCGGTTCTACTCACTACGGATCCCATAATTTATTTTTATTATAAAAATGCAGGAAATCAACGACACAAGAGTTCGAAAATTCGTTTATTTATGGTCCACAATTTTATTTTGTATTACATACTTTCAAATGTTTTTTTAACTTTTGATTTTTTTAGCAGGGTTGTGGAGTCGGAATCAAGGAGTCGGAGTTTAAGGATTTTTAGGGAAGTCGGAGTCTGAGTCGGAAATGAAGGCTGAGTCAAAGTCGGAGTTAGAATCGGAGTCTAAGTCGGAGTCGTAAAACTCGACACCGAATACAACTCAAACCAAAATAATAACAAATTTTATATATTGGCCTTAAAAGTAGTCGGAGTCGGACAATTTGAGTTCAATCAAACAAAAATTGTGTCCGACATTTTGTTTATATATATATATATATATATATATATATATATAATTATTATTTATGATCTTTCGTCTTCGGTTCACTTTCCTTTCATTTTTATTTTCAATCTTTCTTTATTGTTAAAGTTAGATTTTATTAGCAAAAAATAGAAAAAATGTGAAAATTTGATTGAGGTAAAATTTTGTTAATTTGGAAATTATGCTTTGTGAATAAGATTTTTTAGAGAAAAAATTTAAATAAAACGGTTTCTTAGTTGGTGGTCACTATACCCATCGTAATGGTAAACATGAAAAGAAGAGATAAATATTTTCGATGATTCCAACTTATGAATTCTGTTTTGCTGCGCTATCTCCTACTAAACTTAATGAAGGATTGTCGCAATTAACAAGCATTACTAAATTATTTTTTTCTAGAATTCTTTTTTGAATACCAGATATACAACGTCACATAACAGCAGCATTATTGGAAAACTGAGATCTACAATTAGCTAATAAAATTTTATTACAATTCAATTTTTTTAAATTGCACTTTCTATTGAAATTAGAACAATTTCAATAAATACGAGAAATTCTTTTAAGGGCTTAGTAGAAAGAGAATTCAGAAAGGTTTACTCATATCAGGAATTTAGCTTGTAATACAACTCTTTGCTAAGGAGATAAATGAAAGCCAGAGATCAATATGATATCTATCAATATTGTTAGAATTTGTTGGAACATCCTCAAAATTTTTGTTAAAATTCAAATTCAAATTTTATTATATCTCGACGTTGTTCCAAACTCTGTCGAAACAAGTATTTAAACAATATATATTTTTGCGAAATAAATTGTTTTATAAATCTCAGACCGGTATAATAAAAATACTTATAAAGCTAATATTTGATTTAATTTTCATTTTTTTCCACTTTTAGAAATTAAAATTTCTATTACCATTATCAAATAAAATGAAATCCGGATGATAATTTTTTATTGAAAACAAAACTCATCCATTAAAAAAATATTTTTTTTTGAATTCGTTACATCTAAATGAATGAAAATGAAAAGAATGGAGTCTTACCTTTTCTCTATCTTTTGATTGAAAGAAAATCTCTTACTTACGAGACTGGAATTTATAGGAAGCAAACTAATACAAACTAATACATATACTTCACCGGATAGTTTTTGTGAACTGAAGTATAAAAGAAACATGATTAAAGGTTTAATTTACCGCTCCACTTTTGTTAAATCAGTAGAAAGTGTTAATAAACTAAGTTCCTTGTTAAATCAGAATGGTTATTCTAAATCTTTTCTGGAAAAATTAATAAAGGAAACAGTAGATAAAATACTTTTGAAAGATATTGGGTTGGCCAAAAAGTCATTGCGTTTTTGAGTACGTCCTAATAAAAAGCTTGAAAATATAAAACGATGTGATAAAATTTAAATTCAATTATATATGCTGAAACCTTAATTTTCAGACTATATTTATAGAAAATATTATTTGATCTTGTTTTAATTTATTACTTTAACATCAATTCGAAATGGAAAATCAAAATGAGCATATTCGTCATGTTTTGTTGCATTATTTTCGCAAAGGGAAATCCGCTGTGCAAGCTCATAAGAAGATATGTTTTGTATATGGTAGTAACTCATTAAAACTTCGACAGTGTGAATACTGGTTTTCTAAATTTCGTTCTGAAAAATTTCATCTGAAAGCTGCACCACGCTCCGGTCGACCAGTTGAAGTTGATGGCGACAAAATAACAGCACTGATCAAATCTAATCCACATATGACGACAAGAGAAGTTGCACAGGCTCTGGAAATATCAAAATCAAGTGTTGGAAGTCATTTACAGAAACTTGGATTCGTCAGTAAACTCGATATGTGGTTACCACATGAACTGAAAGAAATTCATTTGGTGAAACGTATAGGCATTTGCGATTCCCTTTTGAAGCGAGAACAAAGTGATCCATTTTTGATGCGCTTGATTACGGGTGACGAAAAATGGATTGTTTACAACAATGTGGAACGCCGACGATCATGGATAAAACGTGGTGAGCCTGCCAAAACGATCCAAAAAACAGAAATTCACCAAAAGAAGGTTATGCTTTTCGTCTGGTGGGATTTTAAAGGAATTGTATTTTTTGAACTCCTTCCGAGGAATGAAACCATCAATTCAGACAGATATTGTGGTCAGCTGGAGAAATTGGCTCATTCATTCAACAGGAACGTCCTGAATTGTCAAATCGAAAATGAGTTGTAATTCAGCATGATAACACAAGACTGCATACAAGTTTAACCACTCGCCGGAAACTCTTATCACTGGATTGGGAGGTTTTGCCACACCCACCGTATTCTCCAGACTTGGCCCCATCGGATTTTCACTTATTTAGATCACTGCAGAATTCCTTAAACAGAAAAACATTCGCCAGTGATGATGACATCAAATCNTTCCTAGACGGCTTTTTTGCTGACAAAGGCAAAGGTTTTTATGAATGAGGAATAATGAAGCTACCGGAAAGGTTGAAGAAAGTGATTGAACATAATGGACAGTATATCGTGTAAAAATATTTGTGCATCTATGTCATTTTTTGATAATAAATATTTTAGTAAAAAACGCAATGACTTTTTGGCCAACCCAATATTTTGAAAAATCAGAATTTAGCTTCTCCTGATGGATCTAAGAAAGAAATTGAAGTATCATTAGATATGAATAATATGCCTAAATATTGCTTAAGTGTACCTTATTCTGAAGGATTTAAAAACTTTAAAAATGCATTGTTAAAATCAACAAACAATAAATGAAATTTAAAAATTATATCACGATTTCATAAATTTCAAAATATTTTCAGTTCTTTTATACCTTTAACACTTTGGTCTGATATTGTTTATGAATATAAATGTAATGGGTGCGATGCTACATACATTGGAGAGACTGCCCGTCATCTCTGTAGAAGAATTCAAGAACATGGTCGAAAAGAGAGTAAGAATAATATTGCAGAACATAGGAAAAAATATAAATGTGATGTTAAAATTGATAATTTCAAAAATCCGTGTAAGCATTTTGACAGTTATTGGGAGAAAGTGTCTTGTGAAGCATTGTTAATTAGGTCACGTTGCCCTAAAGTCAATGGTCACTCGGCAGTCACAACCAGCTTATTGAGAATTTTTGATTAGCATGATTTCATGCAATCGATTACATTTTTGTATTTATATACAGGTGAATTAATTATTAATTAGTGAGCTGGTGATGACGGCTGATCCGTCGAAATATATTGTCTCTAAATATATTTTTTAATGGATTAGTTTTTTTTCATTATCAAATAATTAGACATTTAATAAAATTTAATAAATTATAAGTTACACTAACATTATCGAATATTTAATCATTTCGTCAAATATTATTAATTAAATATTATTATTATTATTAAATATTATTATTAAATTCTGTTACCATTATCGAATATTTTACATTTTTTTTATAATTACACAAAATTTTCTACGTTTTAATTTGCATATTTAATGAAAATATTCTTTACAAAAATTTAAATAACATTTCTGAATTCCAAACAATCATTAATTTCAGAATTTTCTTATTGAAATTTCAAATTAATTCATCTAAAGAGATAAAAAAAGTATTTGTATGGATATGTAATTATATTTACATGGTTTATTTTCCTACACTTTGTATTTACTTTTACTGAGAAAATCTCGATCTTGGCTTCTGTTGTGATTTTCAATGAACCTAGACCGCTATCAGTGTAGCTATAGTAGTGCTGATTATACTCATATTTCTCATTGCTTCATATTTCTCTTTATTCCTTCTTATCAGCACACTACCAGTATGATGTGACTGACCCTCAAGTACTCAAGATATTTCCAACCACTGCTACGCTTATAATTACCACTTCCTCCAGCTATACCTCAGGGCCATTACTCCACCGATAAGCAATCCCAGATTTAATATTGTATGTCCCTTCTAGATATCACTCAGTTACTTCGAAAAGACTCCTGAAAGTTGTTCATCATAAGAAAAACTGCAGCTTACCTATCCACTTTCGTAACTGCTCAATGCCAGCAGCATAAGCATGAAATCCCCATGACTGATCATACTAGCCCCAATTTCTCCAACAAACTGCAGTACGTAATATACTTCATGTGTGAAGTCAATGGATATAAGATATATGTTTATCAATTCGCTTATTATACAATAAAAGTTATAAAATAAAATATTAAGAAAGTATTGATGAGATGCCACGATTTTATATGCCACGACAACTTATGAACATTCTCACTTACAACAAAAACCTCTAATAATTTATTTTTGAATATATCAAGTTTTTATAGTTTTCGTCACATTTATATAAAATATAATTTTGCATGCTTCTGACGATTTAATTAGAGTTTCTGCAATCGGTTGGGTCATCCTTAACTTCGTTGTGGAGTTATTTACGTTTCATATGTGGTTGTGTAAGGGGCTAATTGTTTTTAAGTAGTCTATGCGCAGTGTAAGTAAGTTGAAAATTCTACTTTATTTTACACTGATTAGTGTTAATTTAAGCTTAAAGGACTGGTTAAACTAATGAAAGAAAAAGAAAGACTATAAATATAGCGATGAAGATAAAATTAATAAAACAGTAATAATGCGGTAAAAATCCTATACAATGATTCTTGGACTTTTATTGTTACAATAAAAAAGTATCATTTTTTAAAGATTTTCTTTAAACATTTAATTTTAAACTAGAAAAAGACCCGTCAAATATGACGGAAGAGCTGAATTTTCTTCTTTGAAAGTTTTTGTTTTAATTTTAAAATTATAATGGATGAATAAAATTGAAACAGAAACTTTCAAAGAAGAAAATTCGGGTCCTCTGTCATATATGACGGGTCTTTTCTAGTAATAAAATAATTATAATAAAACACACGCATATTTTCTTATAAATTTTATTTTTGTGTTTGTATGTGTGTGTTCATAGAAATTTTCATTGTTCACTTTTGTAACCGAAAATCATATTTTAAGATTTTAAACACACAATTTTATTTACACACACAGATATAATTTATGGTTTTTATTAGAGGTTCTTGGGACATCGTTAAAATTATTACTTTGAGATATTTCTGACATCAAAACTTTTATTATCACAACAAATAAAATGTTTAAATCTAATATTTAAACAAACTTATTATTTTTTTTGAGAAACAATTTGTTTCATAAATCTTAAACCGATATAAATCAAAATATTTATAAATATTCATATTTGATTATTTCATTACTTTTATAAGTCAATTTTAAATTACGATAACATTTTAAAATATTTAATCGTTTCATTTAATTTTATTAAAATTTTTTTTTAAAATCGTTCTACATAAAAATTATACATTTTACTTTTTATATTATATTAAAAACTCTCAAATGTTTTTTATTATTGGCAATTTAATTGATCTTCTTAATTTTAGTAATTTTATTTTTTCAAACGTTACATATTTAATTATATAAAAATTTTAATTTGTACATATTTAATATAACCTTCTTTCAAAAATTTTCATAGCATTTTTAATTCCTAACAAGCCTTACAAAGTGATCAAAAAGATATACGACAGAAGATTCAGACATGACGATAGAAAATCTTGCATCGTAATGTAAAAAATTAAAATAATTCTTAAATAGGAGTATATAAATAGTTAGTTTAAATTTCATCTCGCCAAATACGTGGTGCGTTCAATAAATACTCGCCTTAGGTAAAAAACGTAATAGGTGACCTTAGACCTACATCAATAAATAAGCTCGCTCACTATATATAAGCGTCCGAGAGTAAAATTTCTAAAAATTAGATATTTTACCTTGAACGGCCTTGAGCTATCTTGGTTTATAATATCGTCCCATATCAGAATTAACGAGATCTATAAAATAATATATATTTATGGAATCTTGAATGGGATGTGATAAATATATACACTACCGTGCAAATTAGTTGGGACACTTCGTTTTTCGGTGAAAACTCAGCAACCATCAATCTGATTTTAATGAAATCAACAACCAAGGTGCTAATTGAGTAGAATATTATACTCACAACGTTTGGTTAAGATATCTTTAACACAACGAAAGATTCGACCTTTTTAATGAAAACACCCCGTGCAAAATACTTGGGACAACATTCATTTTTTGACAATTCTACACTGTACTGTATATTTATCTATCAGAAATAAAAAATTTACAAGAGTTTCTTCTTCCAAATTTAATAGTTGTGTGGACACCATGATTTTTAATGCACTCTGCAATGCGTGCAGGCATTGACGTTGCTAGTTTTTCACAAATTGTTACAGTAGAAACATCTGGACATTGCTTCAACATTTCGGCCACCACAGACTGACGATCAAGAAGTGGAAAACGACGTACCTTATTTTTTATGATACGATTCATTGTGCTGGCTCGGCAGACACTCCTCTCCTCCCTTACGGTCAATAAATTAGGACGACCACATCTTCCACGACGTCTGGACGAAATTTGCCCAGTGTTTGAATATCGTTTGATAATATTTCCAATGGTTGACTTTGGGAGATTGAGGTTTCTTGCAATTTTTCTGATGGATAAACCACTCCTATTATGCTCAACTGCAACTTTTCTAATGTTTTCAGCCACATCCATGGTATGCAACGGACGTATAAGTATAAAAAGACTTGATTCAGAAGAAAATAATCACATTACTTTATTCTGTGCATTTATATAGAGCGGGTGACTGATGTCAATGCTGAAGAATGTGATTGGTTCATATACACACATCGCACACATTCATATACCTTTGCACAACGTTAAATTTATTAAAACACAACAAAATACACGACCTGTGTACACTGACAAGAAAACTTTCAAAGGAGATTTATGGATTTACATCAATGTTTCGCACTTGAAAAGTGCTGTCCCAAGTAATTTGCACGGGGTGTTTTCATTAAAAAGGTCGAATCTTTCGTTGTGTTAAAGATATCTTAACCAAACGTTGTGAGTATAATATTCTACTCAATTAGCACCTTGGTTGTTGATTTCATTAAAATCAGATTGATGGTTGCTGAGTTTTCACCGAAAAACGAAGTGTCCCAACTAATTTGCACGGTAGTGTACATGACATTGGCAAAAAGCAAATAAATCACATATTGACCCGCTTTCGAGAAAAACGAATATTTTTCAAAAATGTTTTAGTCTTGTATATCAGGATTAATAAGACCTTTTAGGCTCTTATTAAGGTGTTTTTACAAGAAATGTGTCTATTAACCTACCTATACATACAAATACATGCATATTTAGTACATTAGACTCTCATATAATTCATCTGGGCTCTCATTACATTGTTGACTAAATCGTCTATGCTTGTCAATGTTTAAACACGAGTTAAATCAATCTTAAAAAATGAAATTCAAATCTCATTTTTAACTAAATCAATATCTATGTGAAAAAATTTCATCCGCCGAATGAAATTAAGTTCAATAATTGTTATTGCACTGTTATCGTAAATTTTAATTTCAACGGCCATCTGACGGTCCACTCTCTTTCTCCGACATCGTGGAGCGACCATCTCCAATAATAATTCATTTTCGGCGATTGTCGTTCTTCATCGCCGTCGAATGTTGGCCTCCAATCACAAATTGTGGCCCTAAAGATGGCCGTTTTACTTGCACGCAAGCTCCAGCACTTCGGCCGCAGCCCGATGAAACGGCTCTTCAAAAAACCCCCATTAGCATTTCTCATCGGATATCTTTCGTTGTTATTGCCGAGAATTTCTACGTTGGGCATAGTTCGAACGAAGTCTCAATGTTAAATTTTCAAATAATAATAACAAATTTCAATAATAATTCAGAAAATCGATTTCTTTATTTAGTTTGCACAATACTAACAACAACGTAAAATAATTTTATATATATATATATATAATTTTAATTTACTTTATATATATATATATATTTATAAATTTAAGGCTTTGAAATTGGAAAACAAGATACCAGTTTCAATGTTATTTTTTTACTTTTTTATTAATTCACTCTGAAACATCTTCATCTCCCTGATTCGACCCAAGAGGATAAACGTTCTCCAGAAGATCTAACGGTGCAATCTTTGTGATGCTCTTTTTCCATCGATCATGACCTTAACTACTCTGACTTTCAGGTCCGACCCTTCAAAGGATTTTATGGCACGTCTGAGTTTCCATTTTCCCAATACATCTCGTTTGTCCAATATTAATACCCTCTTTGTAAAGACGCCTTTTCTAATCTCCATCTCCATCTCAGCCTCCACGCAATAACTACTTCTTATCTTCATTCATTCCACACGTGACCCATCAGCTCTCGTATCCTCCGCAACCTCCCTCGCAGGCAGGGAGCGTCTTTCGTTTCCAAACTTAACTCCAGGTGCTCGTCTCCGACTCACAGAAAGGAATTTGGTGTCAGCGCACTCTTGTCCTTTGTGTCGCTACTATTTTGACAAATAGATCTAGAGTTTAATATTCCTTCTGCTTGCACTACCGCTGTGTTAAGTTCTTCTTCTGTTATTTCGGCACTCTTCAATTTCATATAGCACCTTCTTCGTCAACTTTACCATAATTTCATATACACCATTGAAATTTGATGTCCCAGGTGGATTAAAAATCCAGGTTATTCCAGTGTTGTCTTTCGAAACATCAACAATGTATGTTCTCTCTACCGCGTTTTTCATGGCTCTTAAGGCTCCAGCGAATTTCGTTCCATTATCGGAAATGATCAATCTCGGAAATGAATTATCTCCTGCAGATCATTCGAGGGAAGACTCGTAGAAACGTATCTGTTTCTAAGTTGCTCGCTACCTCTAGATGCATTGCTTTTGTTTGCAGACAACTGAATACACTTATGTACCTTTTTCTTTTTTATTTCTTCTCCCCACTTTTATCTCCAGGGACCCAGTGTAGTCAACCGCCATGTTCATTATTGGTCGACTCGGTTGAGTAACACTAAAATTAGGCAAAGTGCAATGATTTGTTATTTCCTTTGCCATTTTTTGCTTACAATTCGAGCATTCTTTTAGATATCTCCGTATAGTGCTTCTGGCTCCCTTCATCAAAAATCTCTTATTGATGCCTGATATCAGATTTTTTTCCATATGAAAATAAGTCCCTCTAAAGTTGGATAAATTGTGTAACATAATTGGTAATTCCTGACAATTTACCAAAAAAAGTATGCAGTATCACAATTATCAAAAAAAATCTAAAAGTATCCAAATAAGTGAATCAAATTAGCATGAAAACACATAGGAAACCTTAAAACATCATAATAAAAACAGGACAACTAATATAAGACGCCCTAGACAAATACATAAAACACATTAATTTAAGTGACAGAATCCGTATGATATTATTTAACGAAATAAAACACTAGTAAA
>MQRK01057665.1:0-11617 GCA_001938485.1 Girardia tigrina
AAGGAAATTCTCATTTAAATTTCAGTCGGCAAGAACTGATCAGGACGAGAATTCTCGCTGCCACTGAGAATCGATTAAACAGACAAGCGAATCGAATGAGTCATTCGTAAAATGTTATCCTCACTCTTCCTTTCCTTAAAAAATAAATAAAAATTCTCTTTGCTTAACAGTTTGAAATTTTTGACTTATTAAATACTTCATTAAGATTTTCACTATGAAAATATGATAAAAAATATATAATGAAAATAATCTCGATAATTCCATTGGTTACTAATATTTCAGCAATCTCCGTTGTTATTTCTAAATATTAGGTTTGTCTGAAATCCGTTATGTAGAAAAAATTTAATTCTCATCAAAAGTGAATTCCATAAAAGCTGTGTTTTACTTTAATGTATTTAAAACGGATGGATTTTAATAGTAATAATCTTGCTCGACTAATTGCTATTAGTCTTGTGAGTATTAATTTGATATAATAAAACGGTTTTCAAAAAACATGATATTAGGACATGTTTCGATGTTTTCCTGCATCACTATTAACTATTACAAATATTCAATTTTACGAATTAATTTAATTTGCTAATTGTTGATGATACTGTTTCAAGACATTTAAATGTGTCCTAAAATCACGTGTTCACAAAAGCGTAAATGAAATAATGTGTACCATTACTTTGATGTTTTAGTGTCAATAAAACTGTTCCAGAATACATCTTTTATTAATTATTTCTTTAAACAATGTAAAAAAAAATAAAAAAAGAGCAATTTTTTTATTTCACTTTGAGAAATGTCTTATATCGTATAATATACAGTGTAAATATTAAGCAAGCGTTGTATACTAACACTTATCAAAAGACATCCTCTCTCAAAACAATATTTTTGTTGGCGTTTCGAGGTGATATCTGTAAAAATAGAAATTAAAAAAAATAAGATTTATATTGTTTTATTAAAATATTTATTATGTACAAATGTACAATCAAATTTGAAATATTTAAAACGACTTAAACCTTATAAAATGATTTTGCAATTTGGGTAAAGCGAGAAGAGTATTCTCTTTCTCGAATTATTTTAGGTATATATATAAAATATAATTTAAGCAAAAATAAATTATATTGTTTATTGCCAATTCGTACTTAAATCACTTTGACGATCCAACTTTTGAAATGAGCTCTTAACAATTACGCTTGTCTTGACGTTACAATTTTCTATGAAGTCAATCACGACCTTTTATACTAAGTCTCTTAGATTAAATTATCTCTGCGCGACATAATTTATGCAGATTCTCGGATTCTTTATTTTGATCAACAAAATTCTTCTTCTTTGGACTTGTAATTATAATTATAATTAAGGTTTATCTTGACCTTTTAAATCAACCTTTTAATTAACGGTTAAATCACTTTAAATAATTATTTTGATAAAATTATTAATTTCAAACAAAATAATTTGGAATTTAAAATTAAAAATATTTTAGTCTTTGTTTTCTTTTATCAATTTTCAAGGCTGATGAAAACCACTATATAAACATCAGCAAATTTACTTTAGTTTGCTCAAAATTCTCGTAACAAGAAAACAAAAATAAAGGAACCAAGTAAATTATAAAAAAATATTTTTATTCTTTAAAACATTTTTTATAAAACCAAAAATATCCCGTATGGGAGAAAGCCCAAATTATTCGAGAAGTCCGAATTTTTCAAGATCAATGAGATTTAACGACACTATAATTATACTACAAATAATTATACAAGAAAACCTCAATGCTATAACTGTTACAAAATTGGTGATGTCAGTAGTCAATATTGGTTCAAAAATAATACAAATAATAATCGAAATTCACCTATTAAAACATGTTACAAATGTTGGAAAAGAGGTCATCTAGCCAATGTATGTAGAACAGATGTGACTAGAAATAGATCATTAACAACCTCCACAGATAGCCAAACTTAACAGTGAGGATCAAATACAGTGTGAAAATGTAAAAAATATGGCCATGTTGCCAGATCATGTAGATCAAATACGCAAATATCATCACTATCAATTTTGAAGAAGAAAATTAAATTCAAAGATAACCAATCCGATATAAATTGTTTGTCATCTGAGGATGAAGGTTCTAATGATTCCATGAAAACAGATTTTAATGAATTAAGAACACAATTTGATAGAATGTCCGCAAGAATTAATGAAACTGATCCAAGTGTACAGATGCTATCAACATCAAAAGACAAAAATAAAAGTAAATTTAAATAAAAGGAAAATAATAGTAAAGTTGAAAGTAAAGTTCAAACTGTTGCTGATAAAATTGATGATGTTAAGTTAGATAAATCGAGAATATGAGTGGATTAATAAACGAAATGGAAATGAATAAAGATTTAAATGGTAAAATAAGTAAAAATAATAAAGAAATTATTGAATTGAATTTAAAAAATGATAAAATTGAACATTTTATAAAGTTGGTAGTGAATTATTTAGATTATATTTAAACGATGAATAGTGAAATGAAAACATTTTTGAAATTTCTAGGAGAACAATTGAGAAAAATGCATATGACAGATAATCTTCAGATTTTTATAACTCTTAATGGACAAGAATTTACAGTAATTCAAATGAATCATCTTCAAAGTTAAACATTTGAAGGAAATGCTTGTGCAAAAGATTGGAAATGATAAATTTATTATGAATTTCAAATATTTTGAATTAGAATTATAAGACTATGTAGTGGATTATGGAATATTACCAAATAACATTAATACTGATGATATTATAATGTTAGAAAATAATGATAATAAAATGAATATATCTGAAAATTATATTAAAGATTTGGCATTACGATAAAAAAAATGAAGTTAATAAAGAAAAGTTAAAGAATATAATTAAAGAAATAGAAACGTTAAACATTAATGATAGTGTAATAAATAATCTAAGATCGCTATTAATATGCAAATTAAAACAAGAAACGATGTTGAAAAAAGAAATACAAGAAATGTTGATAAAATTTGGACAATATAGTAGGCAGAAAAAAATATTCAAAGATTATTTCTAGCAATTGATGTTCCAGGAAAAGGTACAATTAATACAGCTGAAGTTTGGACAATTAAAGTAAAAACTTTAAGACAAAAAGTCAAAGAAATGTTTAAAATTGAAGGAACATTACTTTTATCTTTTGGATTTAGAATTACAAGATGAAAATTATTTATATGATTAAGGATGTTATGACAAAGAAATTAATAATATAACAGTTTATTATATTGAAGAATTTTACGATATTAATGATTTTAATGAATCTACTGATGATTTACAAAACTTTGAAATAAAAAAGGAAGAAAATATGTTACAGTATCAAAACATGTCCGATGTAGATATAAATGTTAATTTAATAAGTAAAAGTTTGTCAAAAAGAAGTAAAAAGTTTCGAAATAAAGTAATAAAAAATGAATCTTTGAAGGATAACAAAATTGAGGACGGTAAAAAATCTAAATATAATTCGAGAATGTGGTGGCTATCATTATTTATGATTTTATTCTTATGTGTATCTCCAACGATGTCTTTAGTAGCGTATGATGATTCACAAACAGAAGTAGGCAAAATATATTCATTAATGGATGTTGTAGAATGTGCTGAAGCTTATCCATTACAAATCAAAGAAGAGAAAAATGTTTTATATCATTTGTATCAAGAATTGGGATTTAGAAGAGCAAAAGTACAAGAGTGTATAGTCAAACGTGCAACTTATGTTTTTCAGTGTGGAGAATGGAGTCACTCTTCTCTTATAAAAATAGATGCTATACCAAGACCTGTTGATATTCTACCAGAAAATTGTGAAGCAGCATGTCAAACGAAACAACTAAAAATTGATTCCACTTTAACTTTAACTGCCAAAGTTGGATATATAACAAGAGAATCTGTATTTCGAAAAGGAGTAATGGATCCAGATGGAGAATGTAAAGGAGAATCTGTAAAATTGGGAAATAAAATAGTAGATAAAATCATGGTATCAGAGGAATATCAAACAGAACTGATGGAATTTGAAGGAATTTTTGATGATGTTACAGGGAAATTACAGTCCCATTCATTTTGTAATTATCGAACTACAAGCTGTCAAAAGGCAGAATCTGTGTTGTTATACTCAGTTAATTATAAAGATTGTAATTTGGCATTTCTTAAATCAGCAGAATTTATTGAAGCTCAAGGCATTCAAATAAAAGAAAGACGAGATATGTTAAAACATAAAAAGCATCACACTCGAAAAGCAGTACCAGTCAAAAAAAAAGCATTTAGCAACAGTTTTTTGTCATCCCTTTCAGCAGATGGAATGAGATTTATTCGAAAAGAAAAAGAAAATCGTTGTGGAAAACCAATGTATTCAACAAATTACAAGGGTCTACATGTTTCTCAAGAAAAGATATCTGATGCTGCAGTTGTACATTATGAGGGATATTTGGTATGTGGATGTTTTTGTGTAGTGTTTGCATGTTTGAATGTTGTATGTTGATTTTGGATTGTGCCTCTCCTAACCAGATGGATTATCAATGTTTAATTTCTTATAATCTGAAACTAATTTATTCAAATTTAGATTTAATATTCAAATTTTTAATTTAAATAAGTTTATTGATTTTATTTTTGTAAATTTTTAAATAATTAAAATCAAATTAATGTTTAAAAATGACTATAGAAATATTTTATTTTCAGCCAATAAAATTTAAATTAAATATTTTTAAATAAAATAATCTTCTCAAGTATAGTTCAGATTATAATGAGAGATATTGAAAATTGATTGATGGATCTAAGTGAAAGCAATACTATTGATCATCATAAAGATGATAAGAGATGTGAATGTAATAAATGCTCTGTCAAATGTGTGAGTTCTCTTAACACCCTATACGACAAAAATGCTGAGAACTAGCTCCGGATAAAAGAGCAATAGCTGAGAAAGAATTCTTAGAACTAGAAAAAGCTGGAATAATCCGAAGATCAACATCACCTTTGGCTTCACCGTTACATTTAGTCCCGAAGAAAGGCGGATCAATAAGACCGTGGGAGATTATCGTCTCTTAAATAACCAAACACAACATGATAGTTATTCATTACCTCTAATCACGGATATATTACATAGATTAAGCGGCTCTGTGATTTTTTCAACAAAAGATCTTCAGAAAGCTTATCATCAGATACCAGTCATGTCCGCTGATATTCAGAAAACAGCCATCATTACCCCTTTTGGTTTATTTGAATATTTATATATGCCTTTCGGACTGAGAAATGCGGCCCAAACATTTCAAAGACATATAGACAGAATACTTATATATTTAACTTTTGCAATAGCGTATATAGATGATATTTTAATAGCTTCTCGTAGTGAAGAAGAACTTTTAAAACACCTAATACAACTTTTCCATCAACTACACTTTATTAATTTACAGATAAAGTAGAATAAAGGCTTTTTCTAAAAATCATCTGTTAAATTTTTAAGACACTTAATTTCTAGGGAAGGTCATTCACCAACACCAGATAGACTACACAACATAGAGATCATAACTCTTCTAAAAACAGTGACAGAATTGCGAAGTTTTCTAGGTACCGTGAATTTTCGTCATAGATACCAAAACACATTGGGTAGATGTAATGACTTTCTTTTAGGTTAGCGTAATACACCAAGCACATCAACATCAGCAACACCATCACAAGGTCTTTTAGGTACATATACACGATTCATGGTCAATCTCACAGATTGCAATGTAACACCTAGCGAACAAGAAATATTGTCACCTCGAATACACTTTGAAAATTTGAATAAGGACAACTACTGCAGAATTTTAAAAAATTTTCTGGATTTTATTCTGAAAACACTTTTTGATTCCAAGTTTCTTTGGTTAAAAACCCTCTGACACATAGTCTTCAACCTAGGCAGACAGGACAATATAAAATAATTGAAATATTTTCTCATAATGTAAGAATTTCAAAAAATGGTGTTGAGGAAATAGTACACCTTAACAACGTTAAACCTGCATTTACAATAACTGACGAGGAGACACAACTTGAATGTACAAACAAAACAATTAATGATTCTCCTGATCTACTTTTATCAAACAGAAATAATAAACAAACAACACATGCTTTACAAACTCAAGAACATAACATAACAATAGAATATACTGATGCACGAAAATGGAAAAGCATCAAGTGTAATAATGGCCAAAATAGATTAGTTAGAATATAAATTTCAAATTTCAAATCAATACTTCGGTTTTTTTAAAATGAATATATCAAAAAACTAATTCACCAATACAAACTTCAGAAATACGAAAATAGAAAACAATAAGACCTCTAATTTTCATAATAGATTAATAAGATTATAAATTTTAAGTTCTAAGGAACACACCTACTGTTTATCAATGATATATGGTTGATTTTTCAATCAGGGGGGGGTTGTGTTGTGTGTTCTTTAAATAAAAGTTTTTAGAAAGTTTCATGTAATTAGGTTTTTTTAGTTAAAACTAGTTTTGTATTTTATGATCGAAAAATTTGCAAAAAAATGTCAAAAATTATAGGCATCATTTTTTATTATTTTACATTAATATTATTATTTATTAATATTAATATTTTACATTTTTATTATTTTTAATTTATAATTCCAATGTTAATTAAAATACGTTTGTTAAAATGAATAATAATGAGAAAAAATAAATATAATAATTAATTACCGTTCATTTTTTATTCATTATTATTACTTACGAATTTTTACTATCAATGAATAATTATCAATCAAATAATAACTCGATAAACGGCTATGGGCCCCCCAACTAGCTCAGCGCCGCTAGGGGCTGATTTTGCCTTTAGTATTAACAATCGACTATTTATGTGTGAATTTTATGTTCTCTCAGTGCGGGCCTCTCTGATGCTTGTTATATCTGCCGCATTATGGTTTTTATTCGATAAGCCCAAGCTGTGTTGAGGACTACATAGTCTGGCATGTTTGAAGTATGCTATGCATTAACTACTCAGTTCATTATTGGGAGTTAGTTAATATCCTATGAGTTAAGCTAGAAATTATTATTCAAATGCCATTTATTATTGGCACATATAATATTTACACAGATTACATTTTTATTGACACCCTGAGATTTGCATAGTCAGAATAATTTCGCAGGATATTTAATTTTCTCAGTGAAGTATTTATATCCGTTATCGGTCAATTATTTACTGTTTTTTCGCATTTGTTATTAAATATTTCTCTAAACTGGAAGACTAATACAAAACCATTTTTACATTATGACATGAATTTAAAACAAATTAGTACGATTTATATTATTAGTAAAACATTAGATTGTTCAAATTTGACAAATTTATATTAACAACAACACGTGAGGTCTGACATATGTGTAATCGCTTAGCATATGTGGGAACACTGGAATTTATTATTCATTTGATCGGTACTGATCCTCCCACTATTGATTGACTCATTCGCTGTTTCGTTATTCATTTTGTTGCTCTATACTCTTCTCGTTGAGAGGTTAATACAATAATAATTGTGGATATTTGTTCAGAGAGTATCTTTAGAAAATTATGTTTTGAGAACCCGATTCTCCTTCGCACCGGCTCAATTTATTCAATTCAGAAGTACACCATCCTTGGACTACTCGACTCAAATATCTACTCTGCAGAACCTTCGAATGTTTCATTTTTCTATTGCGGGATTACATAAAACTTCTCGCAACTTCGAGAAAGCAGATGACGGATTTCCTGACGCTACGAAAAGGAAATTAATATGCTATAAAACAATTATCAACATTAGAAAGAAAATATCAATGGAATCATATTGTAAAATTTATTTGAGTAAATTATTTTAATCAATATAAAATACACCAAACAAACTCAATTATTACAATATGATTTTACGGTCATGGCCGGAATGTGCTGTCATATATTTCGATCGCACTAATTCGTTCTCCGGGTTAGCTTCGTCAAATACTCGTTCAAGTTATGTTAATCGTTCGAGAGTTCGTAACTTGACTGTCCTCTAATTTGGGTTTCTGGTGATTTTTGGATAATAAATTGTCTAATCGCTAGATTCTTCTTAACAAAAGTTTGCTCGTTGGTTTGGTTCGGATTAGTTCTATTCTAGTCTCCTCTCGATTTTGGTTTTTTCATTCTGTTTTTTTATGGGTGAACTGCTACTTTTATAACAGAGTTGTTACTGAACTCTAGGTGTGTGATGGTTCGATATTTTCTACAATTTTTACTGGCCGATGTCTACAGCTGCTGCTTCTCTCAGCCAGTCACGGTCTGCCAGCACCATCAAGCCAGTCTTCACTGAAGACCTGCTGTTATTACTGAGTCATGATGATTCATGATTATTCATGAAATTGTCAACAATTTTTGACTCATTGTAAGTTTTAATTAAAACTTCTTATATTCTAATTAATTTTTATAATATTTCAGGGGTCTATAACTCCTCAAGGGATGACCAGATTTTCGAACGGATTGGGCATATGAATTCTTGCCAGCATTATCTTGCCATAACGGTTCGGTTGGGTTCAAATGGTTATCGGTATGTTTTGTAGCGTCTTTTATAAATTGTGCTTTATATATGTATTCCTAGAATGCACTAAGTAAGAGAATCAGCCTGACGGACGACGCAGATGGCCCGGTCGAAATTGAAACGGCTGCAGATTTGTATTTTTCGTTTTAAATAAATGTATTAATTCTCTAATGCTCTTTTCTAGTGTCTGCTTTATTAGTTGATTGGGGTTGTTAGTTTTCATGAAGAGACGACCTCAAAAATAAACTATCTGTAGTTTGTACATAAATAAATAAATATTTAAAAAGGAGATAATTTTATTTTTGACTTCTTTTTCTTGATAAAAGTTCTATAATCACAACCATTCATCAACAAAATTAATAATTTATAGAACTTTAATCGATAAAATATTAATAGCAAAAATTATAAAAGTTGTTTATCACTATAAGTATGTATATTAGGCTAAATTAAGGTCATCATAGAGTTCGAAATTAAAGTGTTTAATTTCTTTGCACATACAAAGTAAAAAACACCTAGAAACAACAAAATATACATGAAACACTTTAGTAATATAAATAATATTAAATCGAATTTGTTTTGAATTTTTAAGAAAAAAAGCGCATCAGAATCAACGTAAGCGTCAAGATAAAATATTTCCATAAAAAAACAAAATATAAAATAATACTACTAAATCGTAAAATTACCCACCAAAAACAAAAAACAACCCATTTGTCCTTGAAAAAGTAGATAATAATTTATTCATCGTTTGTTTAAATAATCGCATTGAACACTTATTCCAAATTTGCGATTGAAAAAAAAACGAATTCGTTTTCTTATTCGATTTTCAATTTATCCGGAGTGATTTTTTATCATCAATTTCCATTTGTAATGGCAAACAAAGTCGACTTAAAAGTTGTTGTTTTGGGCAAAGAATGCGTCGGTAAAACGGCATTAGTCGATCGATTTTTGAACGGGAATTTCCAGGCGAATAACGCCTATCAACCAGTGAGTGTTTCTTTGTTGTTTCCATGGTGGATTGAGTGAGTGTGTGTGTCGATGCAGACGATCGGGGCGGCCTATGGCGCGCGCCAGTTGAAGAACAGTGATAATATTCCGATTATAATGGGCGTTTGGGTAAGAACGAATTGATTATGATCGATTTTATCGACAGTTTTTTATTGCCCATGTTTGATTTTATTTTTTATATATTTCTTTCATTGTTTTTTATCGAGAAAATTATGTATAGTTCCGCATGGGCCCAAGCAAATATAATAATATATAAAATATTATCCGCATTCCAGGAAGAATATTTAAAAAAAATATTTGAAATTTTTCAAAATATTTTAAGTAGTCTTATTTTAATGAAAAACATCTGTATTGATGATGTAATCACTAACTTCACTTTCTTCATTTAGAAAATATTTGTGCCACGATTTCAGATGAAAATAAATATTTAAAAATTTATTTCATATTTTTCCCAGGTATGTCCAAAATATTTTATATATTTAAAATTTTTGTAATTTAAAATCGAATAATTTTTTGGTAGTTTTTTCTGTTTTTAAATTATTTTCAGTTAATTTTTCTATGCAAAAATAAGAAAAAAATAAAAAAATAGTTTTTATGAGGGGTTAATTTAAATTTCCATCTCGCCAGAATAATTTATTATTTTTTTAATTTAAAAGGTAAAATATTCCAATGTTAATATGCGTATTAAATATTTAAAAAAATAAAAAAATATAATAAAACAACTCTTAAAAAATCAAATACGTACTTAAAAATAAAATATGTTTTTAATGTGTTTTTTAAAAAATATTTCAAAAATTAAAAATGATATAATAAAAGAAAATCTTAAAAATTAAATATCTATTTAAAAATAAAAAAATATATTTTTAATGTGTCTATTAAATATCTTAAAATTAAAAATGTTAAGAAAACCATTAAATATTAAATATGTATTTTATAATAAAAAATATTTTTACAGTCATAACAATTTATATATTTTAATAGAAATTATGAAACAATTTAAATAAATTTGAAAATAAATTATTAGTTTTAATGTGAAATGTATTTAATAAATTTGCAAAATTTTAAGTAAATTTTGAAAAAAATTTTTAGTTAAAATGTGAAGATTATTTAATAAATTTGCAAAATTTTAGAAATTGAATCGAAAAATTTAATGGATTAATTCGTGTCGAGAAAATTAAATTAACAGAAAAATTTGTTAAAATGTGTGAATTTTTGTTATAGAAATAAATTTTGGTGTTAAAAAAATGAATCCTGATATTGAGGTTGCAACCACTTCTCACAGTTTTAAAAAAAGATAGAAAACAAATTTAATTTAAAAATATATTAGGTGTATAACTTAGTTTTTTGTATTTTTTTTGCAGAACAGACAAGTTTATTTATATGACACAATAAGTTTTATTCTAATCAAAATATTTTCCATCGTTAATTATGACTTTCGACCATCTTTCAGGCAAATTATGAATTCCATCGAAAAAAAAGTTTTGGTCTTTTGATGCGATCCATTGTTCCAGCCATTTTTTATATGTTCCTGGTTTCTGAAGTGCTGGTCCCGAAGAGTGCTTTGCATTGATCGAAACAGATGATAATCTGATGGGGCACAATCTGGTAAATAGGCAGCATGCGGTAGAATTTCCCATTTAAGTGCTTCCAACGTGTTTCTTACTTGTTTTGCAACATGCGGCCGAGCACTGTCATGGAGCAAAATCACTGTGCGCTGTTTGTTGGCTGGAATAGGACGTTTTTCCTTCAATGCATTGTTCAATTTCATTAACTGTTGTTGGTAACGTTCTGCATTAACAGTTTCATTCGAATTCAGTAGCTCATAGTACAGTACACCTTTCTGATCCCACCAAATGCACAACATAACCTTGCTTCCTTGAATATTTCTTTTTGCTGTTGACGTGGACGGTTCGCCGGGATGAACCCACGATTTCTTGCGTTTAGAGTTAACATAATAAATCCATTCATCATCTCCAGTCACAATATTATGCAAAAACGACCATCTTCGTTGTCTTGTAAGCAATGAATTGAATATCAGTAATCGACTTTCAATGTTGGCTTGATTCAATTCATGTGGTATCCATT
>MQRK01057681.1:0-12356 GCA_001938485.1 Girardia tigrina
TACGTGTTAATATATGTAAAATTTTAAATTGTAATAAATGTTATTTTTCTGTTGTATATTCATTTTTTGAACTTTATGTCATTTTGTTCTCAAATAGCTGCCGCACCCTGTATGTAAATTATTTTGAAACTTTGTCTCTTTGTGTGCCGCCAAATTTTGAAGTCGCTAAAATTGTGTTAGGGTTTCGAAATATACATATGAACATTTTTGAAAAATTTTATAAAGGAAAATTTTTAAAGAATTCTTTTAGTAAAATTATTAATTTCAAACGAAATAATATTTAGTTTAATAAAACTTAGAATTTAAAATTATAAATGTTTGTTTTACTTCATCAAAAATTATAAATATTTTACTCTTTGTTTTATCTCATCCATTGTCAAGGCTGAGGAAAATTACTATATAAACAACATCAAATCTAGTTTTAGTTGCCCCAAAAATATTTGCAAGAAAATCAACCAAGAGAAATCGTGTTAACAAGTAACATCAAAACTTATTTTATTTTTATTTTATTAAAATATTAATCATACAAACCATAAGTACCCCGTATTGGAGAAGGAGGTTTGTTTTAAATTGCAATATCGTTCGTTTTGGGAGATTCACAGTTTTTACTGTAATCTATTAACTCGTACGAAATATTGTTTTGGGTTTTTTTCTGTCATCAAGAATTGAATTATTATTATTATTTTTGGCTTGTTAATTCTGTTATTTGAAATAAAGTTTCATAAAAGAATTTGTGTTCATTATTCATATATTTATGTTGGAAGTCCCTTCTGATTAATTGGAGTCAGATTATAGAATAAAGATTATTGATTAAGAATTATTGATTAAAGATTATTGATTAAAGAATAAAAAATAGAGATTTACGATTAAAGATAAAGATTTAAGATTTGTGCTTTAAAAGTGAATATTGAAAATAAAGATAATTTTTAATTAAAACCCCAACAATTGTGCCGCAACAAAAAAGGTTGTGAATCACTAAAATATACTTTATTAAGACTATATAAAACATAATATATATTCTTCTCTTTTCTGTTGTGTTCAGTGAGTTTTTTCTGTGTGATTGGCATCTGGTTGGTTTGTTTGATGGTAATTGCTATTATTCTAACTCGAAAAATATTCATCGTCCGAAAGCGCCGGCTTAATTATGGGTTTCAAGATCTTTTTGGGGAAAATCAGATTTTATTATTATTTTATACAAAACTTGTTATTTTGAGCAATCAGTCACTTTTGACTGATTGTCTTCATTTTTGTTAGATTTTGTAATACTTTTTTCTTTCACTGTCATTATTCTCGTTAATTTCTGTAAAAAATCTTTGGTAAAATTGTTTAATTCGATTTAACTTTTACTAGTTTATTTTTCTTAAAAGTCATGTTTTCATCAAAATTAATTCATTATTTTTTGAATATATGTAAATTATAGAAGTATTTTGATAAAAATAAAAGTATTAAAAAATAATAACAGTTATTATTACTTTATTTACTATTATTTAATATTATTTATTTATATTTTAAAATACAAGGCCTCCAACCGTATAAAAATTTTATTGTGTATATTAAAAATATTGTATGATACTACATTTAAATAATCTGAAGTTTTATTCATGAATTATATTGCAATATGCTTGCATACACAAATATAATAAAAAAGTCAACAAATGCTGACACATATTTATGAAAAATTATATTTTGGATTTATCTTGAGGTTTTATTTTCCATTTCGATCCATAATATTGAATAAATGGGTAAAATACTTTTTTTTAAATGTATAATATATAAAATACTAATTTAACTTCGCAAATTAAACAAACTACATTTTTAATAAACTACTTTAGGGGTTTATAACTTATCCAACAGATTATAAAGTGCCACTTTTGCTTAGAGTTCATAAAATTGCGATGTTTAAATATATCATTATACGACCTTCAAAATTTAAATTCCTTTTAAAATGAATAAAAATGATGAATACATGAAAAATATTCCGACGACGAATTTATTTATCGATGGACCGGTTTCATTCGTTGTTCTTGGAGCATGGGACAGTAAAAGAGGTCCGGTTGTAAAAAACATGTGGTTTGTTCAAAAGTCAAAAACTGATTCTATCGATAATTCACCGAGAGCGAATTCTATTGACGATGATTCAAATGAATTTTTTCAGGATTATATTGAACCCAACAAATTTCTCGTTGATTTCATACTGGGGATAATGCTAAACGGAGGTGATGAACCGTGTAATTTTGAGGATAGTTATGTCAGATCGTTCTTAAACCACAAAACAGATCACATTGATATGGATAATACAATCAAGTTTAAGTTTCTTATTGCTGAACTTCACAAAGTCGTTATACATGGTTTTCTTTTTAATGCTCCAACAATTCACGTTAGTGTGGAAAATACGCCTACACCGATTATACCATTTTGTTTATGTTTTGTGTTTCCGTTGCAGCTTCAATCAAAATGTATAATATGGCAGCCTATGATTAGTAATTTCGTTAATCAACATTTACCTTATTTACGGATCATTCATAAAAAAGTTTGCATTTAGTGTTATTTTTGATTAATGATTTTTTAATTTATAAATAATTTTATACAAAGTAATGTTCCATTCATTATACATGATGTGTTCAATAAGTACCCAATCTAAGTGCTAGACGAAACCAATATGAGCATTATATCTTAACATAATAATAACAAGGGCATATATGCCTTATTTTTCAATACAAAACCAACTTAGGTCTACACATTTTCTCAAGCGATACATGTGTTTCAAAAACGTATTTTAACAAAAATGGACTTGGTTTAAAAACTGCAACATTTTGATAGATTTTCCTTATAAAGTGTGTAGATAGATCGGGTTATAGAGAATATGATCTAAGATAACAAAACCAGTTTTTCAATCTCTGTCATTGTTTCCGAGTTTTTATGAATTTGAGCTTTATCCTGAAGATCCATAGAGGAGACTTTGTCGCTTTCAGTGGTTACGAGGAAACTGTAGTATGGGGAATTAATTCACAGACTTTTTCAAACGAAATCTGCAAATACTATGTCACTGATTCTAAAATTTGTCTAAATCACTGATATTTGTTTATATCTTCCAAATTTTATCTTTCTCAAACTAGATTCTCCACAGTATTTATATTCGCTCAAAGTTATGTTTTTTTTATCTCGAGAACATGCATAGATAAATGGGATCCTTCCTCATTAATTATATTTCTGAGGAATTGGTTTTCATGTTTATAAAAAGGAGAAGGTTTTTATGGTAAGATTCCCTGTGGTATCCATAGATATCATAAAAAAAAGAAAAGGTTGAACGAACCTGAATGATAATTTTCTTACACAAAATTCATTTAGTATTGCAAGCATACCTCAGATACTCAGATTCAATCGCTGAGATATGCTCTATATAAGTATTGTGCGTACTCCGTTCAAAATTTTCAATCATTCAGATTCAAACATTCCTCTATTTTTATGAGAAATGTCACAAGGACAACTATGTTTTTCATCATTTAACACTAACTGATGGCCATGTTTGAACTGACTAATCAAATCGTGAGTTGTGGTACGAGGGGACATATATTGTCATAACTTGTCTGAAAGTTATCACCATGCGAAATAAAGAATTATATCTATATAAAGCACAGAGTTTCATCTGCGTAACGCCCAAAATTTGCTGTGATTAAAGTTTTTTCTTGCTTTTGCATGGCTTAATTTTTTAATCAATGCATAATAACTCCGGCTAATATGAAATTACAAGCCAAAAATAAGCAGCGTCTGCGGAACTACTATATTAAAATATATAATTAATAAATGATTAATATTAGATTCGAGATTTTCACTTCTGACATTTAAGTTTGAACTCAAATTAAAAATTATCATAATTCTAAAAATGTATTTCAAACATAAAATCTGTTTTGCTTTCATACAAATTATCGATAAACATTTTTCTTCAAAAAAACCCTTATATATAACATATTTGTCTAAAATGTTAGTTAGTTTATTTGTCAGTCACACTATGATATAAATGCAAAATGGTGGAGGAACCGAAGTGAATCCACGCAAAGATGTAGTCAATCTGGATAGTCCGTATCAAAACGGTTCTGTCGGTGCAGCGCTTTCACTGAAAAACGCCGAAAAGCCGACAAAATCGACCAACTGTTAAATCAACACCGAATTTGAAATAATAAATAATAAATTATAATTATGGTTTTAAAATTAAAACAGAAACTTTCAAAAAAGAAAATTCAGGTCATCTGTCATATATGAAGGGTCTTTTTCTAGTATAATACTAATCCAATAATTGACATGTGGTAAATTACTTTTCAAAAATTTTAAATTTTGCCAGTATGAAGAAAACAAGAAATAGTGTTTTAAAGCAAATTATATTTTTATTACTTAGCACGACCAATATTTTACTGGGTAACGTATTATTATTCTCGAATTTTGCTTTGTTGTCAAGTCTGGATACTTATTGAATGTTCCATGTATATGTCTCTTTTGATTGTTATTAGTCCTTTTCTTCATATTTCATATTACTTATAACTCATAATTTAATTTTTCTTATTAGTACTTATAATTTATGAGTACTAATAAGAAAAATTAAATTATTCGGTTGAAACATAACTAATAGTTTATGTTCTGAATAAAGTTAACAGTAAAAATAAAATGGTTTGTGGCATTTAAAAGAGAATATTTTCCTCTACAATATGGCGCATTTAATTGTTTTACTTTTTGAATCCCTTAAAATAGATTGCCAAGTCGACAGAAAAGCAATTTCAACACCCTCTTTTAGCGTTTAATCGAAGAACCAACTCGGCAAAAGTTTCTCGAGAGATTATTGAAGTATACTGATAAGTTACTTTACCTGAACAAACTGTAAGAAATTAGTTAGGCATATTCAAAAAAGGAAGTTTCAACCTCAAAGCCACTGCTAGTTCTTCATCCACAAAAGAGGATACTATGTTTAGTTGAACTGAAAGAAATTAATCACTATGAATTGCTTGATCGAAACAAAACAGTAATCGTAGATCTTTATGTTCAACAGATGTACCGTCTCAACAATGCTATTCCATAAAAACGAATCGCTGTCTTTATCACATTGTCGATATGAGGACTAGCGTTGTCATGTATCAGGATAACACAATATTCTTGATCGGGTCGTTTTTCAATAACGTTTCTGAGGTGGTTCATCTATTGAACATAAAAAATATAGCTCCTTTTCAAGCCGAAAAACGGTTGATTTTCTTCACATTTTTGCATAAAAATGTTTTGAAAAAAGTATTGCCTCGCAGATACAGAAGGACGTATACTAAAATGTACGATGTGACTAGTTTCAACGTCTATAAATAGATAGTTCGATATGTATCTAAAACCCGTTTTCAAAAGAATAAAGTACAAAGATACCTATTATTGTTTTATTATTATTCTTATTTTTTTATTATATGATTTACGACCACTCATAATATATTGTTAGAATTAACTTTTGCTTTAATTATAATAGTAATAATAATAATCCGTCTGAATCATGGTATATTTATTTATTTCATTATTCGGAAGAATTTGAAACCTTCCATTCGCAGAAAATGTGATTCAAAAAACGGAGAATTTAAAACTTATTTCACAACCATAAAAATTGTCGAACATTAAGTATTATTTCGTCAATGCCCTTCATTTTGTTTTCCGATCTCTTTCATAAATATACATGTAATGGGTGCTACACTAATACATCGGAGATGCTTTTCGTCATCTCTGCAAATGGATCAGATCTCATAGACGATTGGTTAACGAACAGCAATATTCCTGAAAATAATTTGAATTTTTGATAAAAAGAAGAAAATGATTTTTAAATTCTATGTAATCAATTTCACAATTATTTGGATATTGTTACATTGGATGTCTTTATTATAATATCAATGGATCCAAAAATTAATTTTGAAGCCTCACTTAACGATTCTTCTTAACATTTTCAAAAAGATCCTTATGATATTTTGATTATATAATGACTGAGTGCGAAAAATATTACTAACTTTAAAATCCTCTACCTTCAAAACCATATTTTTGATTGAAAAAATACCGACTGTTTTGAAAAAATGTGTTTAATTCAAAATAATTTTAGTAAGCGAAAAAAGATTATTTATTTTTTTAATAAATTCTGCGAGCTTTTTGGAATGCCTGCCAATAGACTTGCAATTATAGTTTCTGTCAGGGTTTGGCTGCATTATTCCACTTGTTCCGAAAATCTGCAATTGTCTGTACCCTCTTGTTTGCCGTCTTTAATTTCCTTTTTACCAGGGCCCAATATCTTTCATTTGGGCGAAGCTCTGGACCATTTGGTGGGTTTGCCTCTCTTTACACCAAATCGACGTTATTGTCTTCGTACCACTTCTTGGCTGCCTTACCATAATGTCACGATGCAAAATCCGGCCAAAAGAAAGTAAGACTTCCGTGCTAACTTATGAATGGTAATAAACGCTTTTGCAAGCACTCCTCCACATAGACTTCTGTGTTTATTGTGCCAGATGTGACAGAGCATTTACTCCTTTCCCGCATCCACACATATAGCCTGCAAAACAAGATTTCTTTTGGGAAACTTAGACTTTTTTTTGCTTCTCAATTTTTCTTCAACTCCTCCTCTCATAGTTGCAAAGTAAAATTCTTGTCAGGATAGCTAGGAAAACTCACAGAGCACATAAGTCTCATCATCTATGATACAACATTTTTTCTTAGTAAGAAAACCAGATTTCAACTTTCTGGCTCGCTGCTGCGCCTTTAAGTTCTTGTTAGCATTACAATCTGGTACTGTTTGAACTTTATACGTTTTTAAACCCACAGACAGTTTAATTTCCGAACTTTTTTCTCGCTATAATTTGCCTTTATCGCCAGTTTTCGATTTGATAGACAAGGATTTCTCTCTAATAGAGCCTTTACTTTCCTCACATTCTGTGTACACGAAATACCCTTTCTTCTTCCCAAACAAATTTTTCTGAAAACGTCCAAGTTCTTATTGAAATTTTTAATAACCTTTGTTAAAATTGATGGGCACTCCATCATCAAAACCAATCGAAGCCATATAAAAATTTCAGCGCACTGAAGCTAAAATATTTTATTCTACAATAAACAAACAATTTTTTTTAATTATAATTAACTTTTATAAACAGTTAATTATAAATTTTAATTTGAGGAACAATCTTTTTCTAAAATTTGTTAATGTCAAACCGGAAAATTCTAATTTTAATTTATTCTTAATTTATTTATAAAATTTAATTCTCATTATAAATTTTAATTTAACTAATTATTTTATTCTTCATCTAATTACTAAATTTAACTCTCTATCTTATTTAAATTTTAATTTACTTAATTTATTCTTATTTCTTTTTTTCTATTCTTATCAATGTTATGCAAATAATCTCATCTTGCATTTCCACTCTAACTCACAAATTTTCTTCTGATGACTTACTCCCTAACAACCTTAAAAACTGTTTTCTGATAAACTTTTGCCTTTCTGGCAATTATTTTCTGACTTGATTGTGGATTTTCTTGAAATACACGAATAATTAATTCGCGACTTCCTGTTTCGGTCGACATATTCATGAAAAATGAAATTTAAAATGAATACTAAAATGATTTATATTTTGATTTATTCAGACAACAGACTACTTGATTAGTTTTTTGTAATTTGTGAATTTATATTGGAGTTATAGAGATTTAAAGTTAGTAGGCCTCCCATTTCTTTCAATGGTATTGAGCCGTAGGCTCTTTAGAGGGTCCATGCCATCTAAAAAGCACTAGCAGCCCCAGTGATAGGCCTCTTACGAGGTTGTCAGTTTTCCGCTTACGATGTCTCTTCGGACCCCAAGTAAATGTTTGGAGGTTCATTTAGTGCTCGGATAGTATTTATGCATTCTCCGATTAGTTGAATTCCAGTTGTTTCATCCCAATTGTTACTGTCGAACAAATTGGAGAAGTGATTAGTTAGTTCCATATCTGACACTGCCGCTTTGGTCGTACATAATGTGTATTCCATCGTGTCTAGATTACACAGCAGCCTCATTTCCTGGAAGAGCTCTTTCAGCCGGCCATTCTGTTCTTTGCATAAGATCTGACAGATGTTCTGCCCAATGGTATCTACTCTGTTACATTTCCACAGTCGAATATTTCTGAGTACTTTCTTATGAGCTTCCTTCCATTCGTGGTGTTTCGTATAATTCCTGTTGCTGACAAAATATTATCTTTTATCCCATTTTTCCCGTAATAATTTCATCAGTCAATTCTGATGGTCTTGTAACCATCTCTGGCTGAGTGGAATTCGTCTACTCGGTTTTCCACAACTACAAGCCGCTGTTATAATACCATCTGTAATACCAGTCCAACAGGGTTCCATATTTCGGCTTGTAGCTTTTAGCGATTCTTCGATCTTAGCCTTATGGGACGCTAAAAAGAATCTGTCAGGTATCTTCTTTTCTTTCCGTTTCTTACAAGTTTTCCTTCTGGGCCTATTTTTCTTTCTGAGCCATGCAATTAGCACTGAGAGGTCATGGTCAGATCCGCAATCAAGTTTAGGATAACTCTTGACGTCGGATATCAGTCTCGATCGATGTTGGCCAATCAAAAACAAATCAAGCATCTCTTTCTTTTTCGTGCCCGGATGCATCCAGGTTGTCCTCTGATCCCTGCGATGCTTATGGAACATGTTCTCTATCCTTAAACCACAAGAAGCAGCCATCTCTATAATTATTGATCCGTTTTCTGATAAGTTATCTCCCACATAGTAGGGGCCAACTTATGTCGTGTTCATATATGTGCGTTTAACACGACAATTAAAATCACCCCCAATGAAGAGTTCATGATGAATAGATTTAGCCAAGCCTTTCTCGTCCGCTATTAGGCGTCTGAGATCCGAGTAAAATGAGGATTTCTCCCCTGGAGAGTATCCACAGTCCGTAGGACGCTAGACAGCGATGATTGTTGTATGTCTTTCTGGAATCTGACAAACTAGTATACTATCAATTTTCGTTATTGTCTAGATTTTTATGACTATCCGACTTTCTGATCATTAATGCGAAATCTGGTATTTTCCTATCTCCTGTGAAAAATCACCCAATCTCCAATTTCCTGCACTGTATTTCAGTCAAAATACATATGTCCAGGTGTATCTTTTCCAGAATCACGATCAGATTAACGAGTTTTTCATCCGTTAATCCTCTGACATTCCAATTTCCAAGCTTCAGTATAACACTGGAACCCTTCTCGAGTGGTTCACGCCTCGGGAGCTTATTGACTGCGAGTCCTGCCAGACTCCTAGTTAGGGAAGTAGAAGCGGTAAATATACTGCGCATAAGGGCGCTGGCCCTATTTAGCAGGTTACTCATTAGCCTAACCGATTTGCATCGACTAGTTACCAGGATCAACTGCGAGGAGGAGAGTATCATCAGATCCTTTAAAGTTAGTAATATTTTTCTAACTACGTCCTTAAGCATTACTTTGATATAAGCTGCCAAACTAATGATAATTTAGTCTGAAGACGGCATGGGGCAATCTGCCGAAATCGATTGCTGAAATATTTATTTAAAATATCGTCATGATTTTAATAACAGAGAAATTGAATTAATGGTTAAAATGTTTCAAATATCTTACGGATAAATTGTTTATCATGATTTGTGTATTCAAAGAACTTGAATAAGTGATTAGCAAAGTTATATTAACCTTTTGATATTTATATAAAGTATTATATTAATAAAAATTCAACTGAAAATAAAATTCAGTGGTCACTGTAAACATTTTCTTAAAGATAATATTACATTTTAAATATGTCTTATAGATGTGTTCAGAGGTATATCATATATGGATTTTATTTAAAGTGAATGCCTAATATTATAAAAAGCGAGGAAAACGTTGACTAAATGGAAGATTTCTTGTAGGTAGTTCGTGTTTCTTCCAAAGAATCATAGTTTTCGTTAATATAGGCCTTGTTAAACATGTATTTTTTTGATGCTCACTTTACATTAACATTATAATTATTCCAAATTCATCATGTAGAATTTAACCTTATATCTCCAGGTGCATAAAAATATTTCATTGTTGAGATAATTCAGATTATTAAATTACTTTATCACATGATAGTTGGTAATCTCAATATCACTAAATTATATATTTAATATATAATATTCTTAATTAATAAAAAAATATTTTTCAAATTTTACTAAAGATTGGATAATAAATCTAACTTTTTAAACTTTAATTTTTAAAAAAATATAGTTTAGAAATTTTTTTTATAAAAAAATAAAATTCAAATATTTAAGAAAATTAAAAAAAATAATATTTAATTGTGTTTTCCAATTATAATAATAATAATTATTATTATATTTATTATTATTATATTTATTATTATTTACGAATGCGTTTTAATTAATTGTGTCTTCCAATTAATATTATTATTTATTATATATTACTTATTAGGTAAATTAATTTTTAAAAATCGTATATGAAATAAAATTTTTATTTGAATATTTATGTTAAGTTTTAACATATTTTCAATATTAAGGCTATTGAATTATAGATGAATTATTTATGAACTTTGAACGTTCTTCATTTGATTCATTTTCATATTTATTTGTTTCTATTTGACGGTTTTGATTTACGAATATATTTCTAGAATGACCAGGACCGGGTAATCACGGACTACACTGTCGTCATTACGTACTTAATTACACTGTTACGCAAATTAAGTGAATTTTCTCTTGCGAATACTATTTGTGTAAGAATGTTTTTAACTGTGCTCATTTTGATTATAAATAATTTTATTTCATTATAAATAAATAAAATTACCAAAGGTTGAGTTGAGACACCAAATCGTTGAGAAAATTTTAAGTATACACTATAACTAATTTTTAAAATGCTGGCTTGGTAGTTAAAACCTTTTAAAACTAACTATTGTAGCGTCATCATCTTCATTGACAATCTTCTCTTCATGTAAAAGATTCAACTTAGTCAAATTTTGATACACGAATCATTAAAAAATATTTTTTTCATTAATCATTCATTTATATATATTCCATATGGGGAAAGTAATTTAAACTCAATATATTTATAAGAAGCTAGTAGATCAATGTCATGTTGTGCTTTCTTCTATCATTTTTCGATTCCGAGACGAATCTAAAACTTGTATCAAGCATTGAAGTGGATGCCCTATAAATTTACTCTGCGAGCTGTGAGACGTATTGTGGAATCTGATCATCATACTCTCCAGCACGTTTTTTCTGTGTCTGCCACTGTGATACACATGTATTTGAAGACTTGAATCTGCGTAACGAAAGCTCTTTCTGAAAATTAACAATATTTAAAATCCTTTCTCCTGTGCACAAAAAAATGTGACACAACCCACCCCCCATGTCTGGAGACATGTATCTTCAGCGATTATATTTCATTTTAAAAAATAAAAAATTGGTAGTTTTGTCTGGGTGTGTGTAAGACTATATCAAGATAACTACATCGGTTACCTGTTATGATATGAATAGTAATTCGGTTCAACAGAAGATCCCAGCAACAACCACGTCAAGGATCTGTTACTTTAACGGCAGACTGTCAAATCCTTCTACTGGCCATAATTCTCATCTTCCAATTTGGTGATCTTTAAAGACAAGATTCCATCTACGTACATGATGAAGCACCTGCTAACACTGTTTCGGTAATCAAGACCAGGTTGAACTAAGATGGAATTTCATATCTCAAATTGAATATCTATCTCCATACATAAACCAAATCAAACATGTGTAGTACCTCATGGTTAAAACCTCACGAAATCGATGCCGAAAGTCAACGTCCGCTGCAACTCTAGTGGTCGCTCTTTTAAGTAAATGTTCAGAGCACTGACATTATTATCAACAAAATTTTTTAAAAATAATTTAAGTTATCTTTGTGACAACTCTCAGAAGGTCGTTCGATTTTTGTCATTGTTCTAATTAGTGTAATTTTTGAATTTTTAATAATGATTATATGAAAAAATTTCATCATTTTCCATATAATTATATTGCTAAAACTTTCGTAGTTTATTTGTAAAATATTTAATTAAATTGTAAAAACTTCATTAAAACAAATTTCTAAAATGTCTTTAATTAAAACTTTTAATATGCTTATTTAAATTCTTGAAAAAGATTACTTATATTTAAAATTTGCTCTAACTTATTACTTTATGCATTTAAATTTAATCCGATTATTAAATATCCCATTAATTTTTAAAATGTCAATTCTGTTGAAATGATCAGTTATCGCAAATTCAATAAAACAACAATTTTTCATTGGACAAGGGAGTACTACAATTCCAAGTCGAACACACTCAAATCAACACACCAAATTCATATAGATTT
>MQRK01057805.1:0-10838 GCA_001938485.1 Girardia tigrina
TCCTACTGATGATTTAAACCAGTCGCTAAATTGTTCACTTGTCAACACTTTTGTCTTTGCATCTTCGTAAAGGCTCTTAATAATATTCGTGATATGTTTTCCTATGTTGTGTTTATTCATTGTGTGCCATAATGCTTCGTGCCACACCCTGTTAAAAGCTTTTTTGAAATCTATAAAGTTATGACAAATTATTCGTTTGTGGTCTTGTTTTCTGGAAGAACAAGGTTTAATAATTTGTCAAGAAATAGACATTCGACCTGCTAATGTAATTTGTCCGGAAAATTAAGAAATTTCGTTATATTTTGGAGATGATAGTTTATGGAAAAGAAATATTTCTACATTTTAAAAATGTATGCAAAAGGGAATGAATAATATTTATATAATATTTGTTTAGAAACTGTATTTGTTTGTTTGTTCGTTTGTCGGTCACGCTTTTCAATGTGAAATTGCGGAGGAACAAGAGTGAATCCATTTAAGGACGTGGTCAATCTTGATAGTCTGCATCAATACAATTCTGTCGGTACAGCGCCTTGGCCGAAAAACACCCGGAAGCCGATTTAATTGACCGACTGTTAAATCAACACAGAATTTGAAACAATAAATAATAAATTATAATAATTACGATTTAAAAATTAAAGCAGAAACTTTCGAAGACGAAAACTCAGTTCACCCGTCATTTATGACGGGTCTTTTTATAGTATTTATATATTTATATATCCTGGAATATTTAAACTCTCTGTGTAAATTATATGGTAGAACATTATAAAAATAAGAGGACCCTACATGTTTATTGACATTGACGAAACATATTTAGGAAGCGAAAGAATAATAAGAGGCATATTCTACCTCTTAGGTTGATATTTTGTGATATCTACTAACAAACGAAAGAATATTTCTGGTTCAGGTACCAAATCGATCAGGTGGAAATGAAAAAAGATCTAATTCAACAAATTCGATATGATTATTAAATAAAATGAAGAAAAATAGTTATTGTCGTTGTGCAAATTAATAAAAGTTTTAGGATGTTAAAACAAAATGCCTGGAAGAATGCTTGATGTTTGCGCTTGGTTAACCGAAGGTTACTTAAAATATTCGAAAGGTTATTTTTAATAGTGAATCCGTTCATGATTACTTTATTAAAAAATTATATTGGTATACTCATAAATAATTAATTTTTTAATAAGAGAATCATTTGTATTAATAAATAGTTAATTATAATTATTAAGAACACTTATATGATCTCCAATACTTTTATTGACATCACAACTCGAATTGTCTCCACAGAACATTTCTCTACAAACCTTTCATAGTTAGACATCGTTCTTGATTGATAAATTTTTAATTCTTTTTCTGAACCTCTAATTATTCAAACAAATTTAAATTACAATTCCTTACTAAAATAATATAAAATTATTTTCAAAAGTATTTTTAATTCATTTTAAATATATTTATTTATGATTAAATAGATCTTTACGTTTAAAACTACTTTTAAAATATTATTGTATATTTATTGATTAAAATATATTAATTTGTTAATTTAATATATTAATAAACATTAGTTGTTATTTACATTTTAAAATTTTCCGAATAATCTAACGGTTCAAAACATTCAAAATATCAATCTTCCATCTGGATGGGAGAAACACAATCCTAAAAACAACATACCAAACACAACACAGACAATAAACACCATTCAAAAAAATTCCTCACAATAATCTTAATATTCCAATATTTATGACAAAGTTGCTTTTAGTACTGTAAACTCAAAAAAATGAATAACAAACCTTTGAGTGAGTTACATTAGATCCCTCCAGATTTAATATTGGGTGAATTTATTTATTCTTCAATAATCTTTATTTATATGTTATTATTTACCGACTTGTTTATATGCTTATTTATATATCTTAAAATTTATTTAATTATTAAATTATCATTTATAATTGTGATAAAACTGTTTATTTACGTTTATAAGATTGGAATGGAGTCCTCGTTTATTAATCGATGAAATATAATTATATTATGATTTATCTCAATTGACAAAGACGATACAATCTTAATTATCGACTATTATCAACGACATTTTGATTACATAGTGGTTTCCCACAATCGCAAAGAAAATAAAGAAGTCGATTACTGAAATAGATTATCTTTTCTGTTCCCGATATCCACAATTCTATTTTAGTATTCTAAAAGTACTCATCTACTATTCGTCAATTGTATTCAGGTTCCGTCCTATATTATTATTGCAATCAATGAAGTATCATTATTTTTAATAACTGCATTCTTTCTCAAATCCTCTTTCTTGTCAGTGTGAACTGTGTGATTATTCTTCTTTATTACTCAATCTGTAAATTAATATACGTTAATTGTAACATTTACCTTTAACAATATTTTTATTTATCCTTTTGATTATAAAGAAAAGTGAATTTATAGATAAGTAAACTATTCCGTTATCTGTCAGTTCACTTTTATAGGTACCATAAAGTTCAATTTACTCATTGCATCATAATAAGTAATAATCAGTTATTTTCGAACTGTTCTAATCTCGTATCGCTAGTTTGATACTTCAACAAAATTTTTTTTATAATTACTTAATATACTCAATTCTCACAAATTTTGAACCTTTACTACAGTGATACATTTAATTTACTGTTATTTATTAATTCTCCAACCACTAATAGGATAAACTTTCTAATGTTGATTTAGCAATTAGCTCCATCTCGAAATCGAAATGGTGTCCAGTGTTTGGTGTCGGTCAAAAGCTTGCAAAACACTTAAATAATCCCCACGATATTGCCGTCCCATCATAAAATTTGACAAGAGATTAAAATAACGTGCATGATTTTTCTCAACCACAGAATTGCTACTTCAAAAAAGTCAATCTTCTATTTTAGCCGCAAAAAACAACATTGATGTCGTCTCTAAACAACGACATTAAATAGACTTTCTCAATGATTTAACGTAAATCCTTCTTTTCTTTTCAACATATTGTTGGGTATCACAATTAAATCTCGTTATTATCCTTTTTATTTATTAATCTACTAATCTGACTCCAAATCGGCCAAAATGTTTCTTCCAACAATAATATATGAAGAATGAACACAATTCTTTTTAATAAACTTTATTTGCAAATGACAACTTGAGCACAAAACTGAAATCGAAACTTTATCACAAAATCAAATGTTTGAAGAACACTCAATCAACACAAATCAATATCAATTTTGGAACGAGCGATACCTGAAGGTCTAACTTCAATCTTGCTCCTTTACATGATACTCGATTGGTTAACAAAAATTAAATAAAAAATATTACCGTAATACATGATGAAGTTTTAAAGATCTTTAGTAGGGTCTGCAAGTATAATTTTTTTGTCCGAAATTTTTGTGAATAATACTAAAATAATAATTGTTTATATACTAGTTTTTTCTAACCTTGAAAATTAGTTTGCTAAAACAAATCTAAAATTATTTACAAATGTTATACAAATTTTATTAAAATAATGTAAATCGAAAATTATTGATTTTTTAACAGAGAATTATTTTTTAATTAATTTATTTTTACAAAACTTTTTGATTAAAAATTTAAATTTATATTTTGAAAGCCCAACAATATGATTTTCATAATATAGTACAGACCCAAAACAAGGATGAGGAAGATCTTAGACAGTGAGGACGCATTCAAGAACTTCATCTAATAGAAATTAACAAAACGACTGAAGCTTTTAGCCATCGGTTTGTATATAATAATTTCCATTACTTATTAAATTCTTGCAATCATTATCATTACTGTTTTTATATTTATCAAAGGAAGTAAATAAAAAATTTTATAAATATAGAAAAAAGACTTACATGGAAAAACAGTTATCAAAATGAGAATGATTGCCATAATAATACTGAATAATTATTTAAAATTAATATCCATGGATTAATAAGAATACAAAATTATGTAAATACGTTTTATAAAAAAATAATACATTGACATTTTTGTGGGATATTGAAAAATAAACTTTCATTTTAGGAACTGTCACATTTTTACTCAAAAACTTGTTTACTTGTATTATTTAGATTACCAAATAACGAAAGAATACACTGCATGCACCAAGCGTTTCTTAACGAAGCCAAATAACCCTTGGAGGACTTAGTTGCACTTATGTTGGTTACAATATTAGAATTAGAATTCAGGATGATCAAAACTTTATTAATATTATTACATGTAGATTTAAACAAATATTAATCTCATTTTTCTTAAAAAACTTTTATCATTAGTATTTTCGTTTCTTCTTTTTTTTGTAAATCGATATTTATTTCGCCAATTTTATTTATTAACATGGTCATTTTTATTTTTTTAAAAATTTATAAAATTATTGCAATTGTTAATTAAATTACCGTATTTTCCGGTAGATAACGCACACTTATTGTATGACGCACAGCTCTTACTTTTTGGCATCCCTTTTTATGTATGGATAACGCGCATAGCAGGCCTGGAGGTATAACTAAGATGTATACATCGTTATCACCAGTACAGGACTCACAGTTCATATTTTGACAAAATTCAACATTTTTGTATAGATAACGGTGCGCATTATCTACCGGAAAATACGGTATTTTATTTTAAATAATTTCTTCTTTTAAATTGAATAATTTAAAATGTGTTTTATGTATCTTTTGTGGAGTATTCAACTAAACATTTATTTAAATTTTTGAATTTGTGGATTATTTATGTTTAGTGTTTTTGAAAATATATTTTGTTAGGAGCGCAATTGGTTGCGTTTATGTTCTCCTCTTTACCCAACACAATTACTTTCACAAAAAACCGTTGAAATTTTCAAAATTGTATTTTATCACAATTTCTGAATATTCAAACAATTTTCGGGAGATTTTTGTGATTTTTAATTTAACCGTATTTTATAAATAAATGATGAGATAATAAAAAAATATTGATAAGTTAATATAAGAAATTAAAATATCTATTTTACCCCTTATAACTCCTATAACCCCCCTTTTTAAGATTTTTAATTTTTCTACATTACGGATAACTACTTTGTTGTTGGTACTTTTCAATCTTTAACTTCTGTCATAAATTTTTTCCGCCATTATATATTTTCCTTCATACTTCTTCTGATTTATATTTCAAATTTCCTTTTTATACCAACCTCCTTTCCGATCTGAAATTTGCGTTTTGTTATTTCCGTATTCTCCTTTTGTTTTCCTTTTATTTCTTTGATTATGTCTTCAGCATTCACCTTTTTCGTTTTAAATCAACCCAATCGATTAGCCTTTCTTCTGGAAACTATTTCCGCCGGACTATTTTTCTACCCTCTCTGGTATAAAATGTTCCTTCTCTAACTATAAAACGTTTATCATCTATTTCAGCTTTGATTCTCTCTATTTTTTCGTTATGTTCTTGCCAATATTATGTCGTCCTGGTAGATGACATTGCTAAAATCCATGTCTTCATCTTGGGATTTTTCGCTTCTTCATGGTCCATTAAGGATTGTGTGCACATTCTGCAATTATTTTTCGATAGCATTTAGGCGTTTCCATGTCGATATCTAAGCTGCTGAGATAATTGATCCATGTCTGAAATTGTGTTGTTAACGGTTTTTAAATTTTCAACTTAAACGTTATGGCTTTGTGATCCGTCCTCAGAACAAATCTTTTTCCGAAAAATAGTGCTTGAAATAGTCGCAAAAATAATAGACGGCTAGTAACTCTTTTCTGGTTATAAAATATCTTTTCACGTGGCTATTCATTACTTTTTAACCATTTGCGATAACACATTCGTGACAAATATTATTCTTAAAATTCCCTTTTCTTAAGTCTTTAAGCACTAACTTTTGTAACATTCTTAGACCAAAGTTATTTTTCAATTCATAACTGTGATCATAAATCTTAAACCCCTGGATAAAATCCTTGGTCTGTTATCATCCTTCTTGTGATCTTAATTTCTTTACTAAAACCTCATCTTCTATTTCAATTTATGTTTCATTTGTATCCATTGTGACAAGTAACTAAATTTTTACTTTTTATTGTTGTTTATATTTATTCATTTTTATTATTAGTTCTATTTGTATCATTCAATTTGTTTATTGATTTTTATACTTTATTGTTATTATTGATTTATTTTTTTGAGATGTTAATATTTTATAAAAAAATGAATCAGTCATGAACGAATTATTTTAGTTGTATCGTATACAGTACAATAGTAAACATAGAGTTTTTTTAATATGATAAACCATTTTTAAATTTTTGTTAGAGACTTATGTTTTGAACTTGTCACTTTAAAGCTAAGTCATTTAAGCACAAAACATCATAAAAAATAAGTTCTTTTGAATTTATAAATATCGTTGTCAACTTTATAAAAAAGTGAAAAAATGTTTATGCTTACATAAAATAAATTTATTATATATTCATAATTACCTTGCAGCAGGATCCATGTATTTTTTTATTAAAACCTCATCTTTCATTTCAATATATGTTTCATTGGTTTCCATTGTGACAAGTAACGAATATAAGTGATGAAAATTATTCTGGCTTTTCAACTGAACGTATACGAAAATAAAAGTAAGTATTGAGCAAAGACAGTGAGTTGCACCGAACAACAAAATTTTTCCAATTCTTTGGTTACCATTACAAATTGAATTTAAATATTCTTCAGAAAATTGAGCTAAGCATTTAAATATGTATTATTACTGAGGTAAATATAACAGGAAGAATTTGTGGAATTACTTTCTGAAATAAGGTTCTCATTTTCTCCATTATCATATCTGAACTCATTTCTCAAAATATCTTTGTTATCCTGAAAAATTGAAAAATCCTAAAATCAACAATATACTCAATAAATTATTATTTTATTTTATAAATTTTGTTTAGTTAAAATAGATTAAAAAATATAATTTTGCTATATAATGTTAAATAAAATAATGACTATGAAGTAAAGTTATAAAAAAAGAAATTCATGCTATGAAACTAGGTAGAAATTTCAATTTCAAATTTTTTTAGTTGTCTTTTTTTTCCATTTTTACACTCATCCTTTTGATCATAAATATTCGAGGCAAATAATCATATATTTGAAAAAGCTATATTGAATACGAATCAATGATTATAAAAACATAATTTTCAAATTTGTATATGCTAAAAAAATAATAATGTAAGGTAATATTGTTTATCAATTAATTTATAAAAATATATTTTATATTAGAAAAGTAGTCTTTCAATTAAAATAACAATAATTTTCCAAATAATTAACTGTATTCTTTGAAAATGAAAACTTTTATCACAGAAATCCACCAGAATTTCTCAAAATATTCTGTTAATATTCAGTACAGTATACTCCCATATAACGCGATTAATATGTTACGTGTTGTATGAAATCATTTTGAACCAGGAAAAACGTGTATAACGCGAATGATGCTAGTAAAAAATTAATTGTATAAAATGAGACATTAGAAAAAAATTGTATGAAATAACGTAGTTTAAAGTAGCGTTATACGGGAGTCTACTGTATTATCTTTTTTTTATTTTTGATTAACAACGTTGATACTTATATATGTAAACTAACTATTGCCGAATTTCTTTCTTCAAAGTGTACAGTATAATATAAAATTTCTACTGAGTGACATATTAGACCAAATATTCCAATTAATAATGGTTTTATTGATACTTTTGTCGAGTGCAAATGAAAAAACACTTCTATTGAGTGAACAATAGACGTAAATAAAATAGTTATGAAAACTATTTTTTTTATTATATCCAAAAAGACAAAAGTCCGCGGTATTCCTGAATTTTCATTATGTAATTTTCTCTTTAATGAGATTGATATAATATTGCTAAAGAAATTATGCGAAACACAGATTAAATCAATTGTTACGATGAGATATTTGTGATGATAATTCGCATATAATGCTGAGATAATGAACGAAATTTCGATTATCAAACAGAGTAAACAGAAAAATAATTCTTTTATAAAACGGTTATTTAACATTGAAATTGAATCGAGTCTTTTTATAACTATCAAACTTGAAAAGAATAAAATTACAAATTTTAATGAATGATAAAGCAAAGAATTGAAATTATTTGAAAATATATTACTTAAATATTCACTTGTCCTTGGAAATGATAAATAAGAGATTAAAACAAAATCAAAGATGTTTTAAAATCGGATTTAATAGTCGTAAATAAGAAATTTCTGTTAAGTTAACATAATGGTCGATTTGATTATAAATTCTACAAGAAATAAAATTTAGATCATCCTTTAGTAGATCTTTCATTTACAGACATTGCTCGAATAGAATGATAATTATTAAAAATATTTAGACAAGTCTCATTTGAATTTTTATTACAATTACATTTAGAGTCATTACAACTCTCAGAAGATCTTTCATCGTTTGCCATCGTTCTAATTGGTTTTCTTATTTCTGTTTTTAATCATGATTATTCGAACATTTTTTCTAAGTTATTTTTTAAAATATTTAACCTCTAAAAAATATTAATTAAAAATTAATTATTTTTACCATTTCTCAATAAATCCCAAAATAATAAAAATGACATCAAATTATTAAAAATGTATTTTAATTTAAATTTTACTAAAAATTATTAAACTTAATTTTAATTGTAAAATTAAATATATGAACTTATCAAATGATTATTTTAATTATGTTCGAATAGTCAATCATTTAAATTTAATAAAAAATACCAATTTCCATCTAGGTGGGAGAAACACCATTCTAAATTCAACATACTTAAATCAACATACAGCATCCATATATTTACACATTCAAACAATTTAAAATATTCCTCACTATAATAATCATTTCAAATTATCTGAATCAGAATTTGACACTTGGATATTAAAAAAAATCAAAAATTTGATTGATTAAAAATAAAATGGATTTTAATTATTCTAAAAAATATCAATTTGATTTATCTCTAAAAATTTAAATTAAATTATTCCCACCAATTAAAATTGTACAACAATTTTTAAATTTTAAATAAATTTAAACATTAAACTTGAAATAAAATTAATTAGTTTTAGCTAATAAGAATTAAATATTTATCAATCATCTGTATAGGAAAGACAATCCAAAATCAGCACACAACTTTCAAACTTATACACTTCCAATGTTTCTCACAGTTAAGGTTTAAAATAAAGACAAAAATTAATGAAAAAAAATACAGTACGAGTTTATCTCTATCGTTCGAAATAATTTTATAAGAATTTAAATAGGTATTTTGCTTTATGATTTACAATAAATTAAGCAAAGTTTTCGTGCTTGAAATATTATAAAAGATATATTTATAATTTTAAGGCAAATTACAAAAATAATATATCAAACGCGAGTTATGATAAAAAGGATATTTGAAGCACTATAATTCCAAATTCATATCAGAGGAAAGACCAAAGTAATTTTTGATGCTCTCAGACACAAATAGTAATAAAAAGTAACAAGAAAGCAACTTGCATGAGATAAAAGTACTGGGAATTAATTCATTCATATGGGTCTGCAGGTTTTTTCCGGGATAGGGATAAAATAAAAACTTTCTGTAAAACTCTAATACAGAGATCTGACAGCCTGATGAGTATTGTGTGTCGTTTAAGAGTATTATGTGCCTTTCTTATGTGACTTGGTACGTTTGGGTGTGTTACATGAATCTCTGTCTGCTTGTGGTGTCTTAATTGCTTTTTTTATTTATTTCTGACGCGAATGTTGCTAGTGAAAGGACAATTTTTATAAAGATCAGAAAAGGTAAATTATCTGTGGAAAAGTTAATAAACAAAGAAAGAAAATTTACCCTATTTAAATTTACACCAATTATGTATCATAAAATAATAATAATAAAAGATTTTTTAAAAAAAGTCAATGTCTATTACAAATATTATTATCTAGAAATAAAGAATTGTCGTCCAGAAAGATTATTTTTGCTCGAAGATCTTCAAACTAAGGAATCATAAATATCAAGTTAACCCGATTCAGTCAAATTAACTGGATTCGAAAATATTTATCCTATTCCATATAAAAATATTTCATTCGAAGAATACCTCGAGTTAAACTGAAAGAATTGTGTCCTTTTTACATTGAACGAAAAAAAATTTACCAAAGTAATTATATTTTTCTAACTTAGATTTAATTTTATAATTATCAGTTACATTAATCTGTTTCGATTTTGTGATAACACTTATTGTAACAGTTATATTATTTAATATATATTTGTAAAAATTGATTTTAAAAAAAATTTTTAAATTTGAATCGAAAAGAATTTAATAGATTAATTTGTGGCGAGATAATTAAATTAATTTGTTTAATTATGTGAATTGTTGTTATATTAATAAATTTTGGTGTAAAAAATGAATTCAGATATTGATGTTGCAACCACTTCTCACACTCCACATCGAGGTTTGAATGGTCTTCGTCCCGAGATGTTACTAATGGCATGTACAGTGCATTACAGAATGATGCAAAGAAATATGAGAAGCCTAAATATAAAATTGGTGACTATGTTCGTAACAGTAAAGGAAGCACAACACCTTTTATCAAGAACTTTAACAATTATTGGAGTGATGAAGTTTTTCGAATAAGTGGAATAAATACAAGACAAATGCCTTAATATATGAGATTATAGATGATTATGATGATGATGTTCAAGGCAAGTTCTATACACAGGAATTACAATTTCTTCTTGAAAAGCCTGATGTATATAGAGTTGAGAAAATCATCAAATCCAAGGGTAGTGGGGAAAATAAACAGTTGGATTACATCTAAAAATATAATCAAAAATCTATGAAGTATTAACATGATTTGAGAAGTGAGTTTTAATTCATTAAAGTATATAAACGAAATC